>VKOC01003103.1:0-15110 GCA_009364415.1 Spea multiplicata
GTTACAGTGACAACATACTATCTAGATGATGTTTTTATAGTTGAAACTTAAATTGCACCTTCAGTCCTTTCTAATTATAGCAAAAAATGTCCCAAAATCACTCTGTGTTGAGCACGATGATCCAAACCTTCAGTTGCCCTTTCCATAAGATGCCCTAGAGTGTACTTTGATTCCGTAACTTATTCATCAGCTAATAACCATACCATTATGCTTACAGGGCAATACTAATCCATGATTGTTAAAATGAAAAACAAAAAAACATTCAAGAAATGTATTAATTTCTAATACAAAAAACATGTAATGTGTAGTTAGGCTTAATTAGTATCACAACCAAATTATTGAAAATGCAATGTTCATGAATTATCCAGTAACAGTGAGTTGTGGGCAAAAGAGCGACCACTAGAGGCTGCAAGTGGAAATAACACCACAACCGGTATAATACATACATCAGCCTGGCAAAGAGGGTGGAACCATGACAATAATATCCATTTTTGTGCACAACTTTTATTAATGGTGCTCAACTTTATTTTACCAGTGTTTACAAACTGCTATTATTAAAAATGTAACATTCTATGGTAAATAACATTGATCATCTCCCAAAATCTAAAATTATATATTGATTTAGCAGTGAGAAATTTTATATTGCACCTGAAATCTTGAAATGCTGTTGTGTTAATGACTTTGGTGCTTTGGATTATTAATTCTTATGTATTTGTCTTTTCTCTACAGGAATTGTCTATGGAATCTGGTATTGATCCTGGCCAAGAGTACTATGGACAAGACTATTATAGCTATGAACATGGGTATGTAATTTTAAAAACGTTAAAATGTTATGATCAGTCCACAAACACAAAACTGGCAATGTCTATTGTGCGAGAGCTATACACATTATATTAATAGGATCATTTGTTACATTAGGTATGAACTTCCACAGTATGGAAGTCGTCGAAGGTTGCTGTCACCTGCTGGCATGTATGAAGAGTACGGGGAAGTGGTTGTAGAGAACGATGGCAGTTATTATTACAGTCCACATGGACCTACACCCGAAGGAGATGTAAGTATACAGAATGCTTTTTGACAAGTGCTGTTTTGTCTACTGTACCATATGAAAAAATATAGCCTTAGAAAAAAATATTCTATACCCAGTATTGGTATCTATTAACTCTAGAATCAAGGAAAACTCACAGCAAGTATTTTTTTAATACTAGTATACGATAAAAAATACATTTTCATAAATATCATGCTGTGTTTTTAACAGTTTTAGTGTTTCATTATATCATTTTTAGGGAGCTGCATATTAACTATTTGTATGGGTTCTAGTTATCTTAGCCCAATCTACTAGATAAACATATGACTCCTTAAGCAATTCAGTGGCTCACTGTTAACCACCCTGCCTAACAAACTCATTAATAAAAGTCTAAAGAGTCTATGCCATAAAGAGTCTGAGCCACCCTAAATATTACATGACTGAAAGAAATGGGAGGTAAAGGACGTTTATCGGAACGTTTATCTACTACTTGATTTGTTTTGATTCCGAATCGGGCATGTATTATAAGCAAGTATGTATTACAATTTGCATTTTTTTAATTGATTAGCTATAATGTTTAAACTGATGCCAAAGTGAAAATGTTGCCAAATAGAGTAACTTTAAAATATACTGTGTATAGTTAGAGTTAATGTGCTTCTGCTAATCACAATCAATTTCCACAATTCCAGGCAAGAATTCATGGCCGACTCCCTTCCAGGAGAGGTAGAGGTCAGGGGCCAGGTTTTCCAATGGCTAGAGGAATGCCAGGGAGACCTGGACCATCCCGAGCTAGCATGCAAGGTGTAGCTAGGCCTAGTCAAGGAAGAAAAAAACTGAAAGCAGTTATGCAATTGAGTCGTGTAGCAGTTAGTGCTCATAAGGCTCCTGAGGCTGGAGATGTGATGCATCGTTCTCCATGGAAGAAGGCAAGGATCTTCCCAATGATACTTCAGAAAGTAAAAGGTAGTGGCAAAGATTCTGCTTATGCTAAGCTGGTCTCTGCCCGTCAAGTTGAGGGTGATGATAGCATGATTATTAAAGGAAGTTACTTTCAGAAATCAACTGATAAGCCCTCTGTCACAAGAAAGCTTGATCGTGCCCTTAAACGGATAAGCATAGCTAGAAGACTTCAAGAAAGGCGACAATCGCAAAGTTCTTCTACCAAAACATCTGTAGTGGAAAGTGAGAAAGATGAAGAAGATTCTGATCTAAGTGAGTCTGAAAAAGAGAGCAAATCTGGGATTTCAATTAGTGTCACAGCTGAAAGTGAACCAGAAGAAAGTGAAGGCTCTGATCAAGAAACAGAGAAGAGAAGATCTACAGTGTCTGATGAATCCTCTGTGAAAAGTAGTGTCCCTCCATCCCAAGCAGATGATAAAGATTATCTGAAAGTAACCTTAGATCAGGATGAAACCAATGAAAGCACTGTAGATTCAGATGAGGAAAGAGATGAAACAATAGGTGAATCGGATGAAGAAACCCAGTCCTCAAAATCTGTAGATATCAAAGATGAAGACTCACCAGATGAAGATTCTGATGATGATTCTAAGAAATCTACAAGCGCTTATTCAGCAAAATCCAGCTTGCATGAAGAAATATCACCATCTGATACTGAAGAGTCATTATCAAAAGCATCTATGAGAAGTTCAGAGAAGAAATCAGAAAGTAGTAGACATGCTACTGACGCTTCCAGTATTTTAAGTGATGAAGCCAGCCAAGAACCATCTGAGACAAGTGGAAAAAGTAGTTCAAAATCAAGTTCTAGGTCAAAGTCTTTTGTTGATAGTGAAATACAAAGTAAAGTAGGAGAGGACTCAGAGGAAGAATCTCAGTCAGGGTCAGAGGAGGAAGATGAAGAAAAGGATGATGTCAGCAAAGCAAGTCATGTTGACAGCCACGTGGATACAGATGATGACAGCAAAAGTGAAGCATCTGAGTCCATAAGATCAGTTAATAGTAAAATGAGTCACAGTGTAAACAGTCACCAAACTGATGCCCAAAGTAATGAGGAAAGCAACAGTCAAGATGAAGATGATGATGTAAGCCAAGAAAATTCATCTGTCAGTAAGCAAAGTGGTATCATAGCAGCCAGCCAGGGGGAAGATGATATATCACATGCCTCAATGGCTTCTGACATGCAGGATTCGAATGATAGTAAAAGCCTTAGTAAAAGGATATCCTCTGAACAATCAGACTCACATGACACTGGGCATGGTTCCAGTTCAAACACTGATGCCTCTGACTCTGAAGTTGCTGGTGACAACACATCGTTTTGAAAAGGAATAGTAGGTTGACTTGTTGAAGTTAGAATTTGTTTGTTTGCAGTGCTTCTGTGTGATCCTATTAAAAACCTTTTAAGTCTTTGACATTTCTCTTCTGCAGTAATTTGTTTCTGCCATAGATAAAGTTAAATTTATTTCTACATGTTATGCTTTCTTTATACTGATAACCCAATTTTTTACAGATATCATGGGTAGGTACTTATTATTAACTGCATTATAGTGCGTTCTCATTTGTTTTTTTTATTGAAATGTGTGTTAAAATACATTATCCATCCACCCTAACACAATTCAAAAAGGTACACATACAGTTTGTGACTGGCTAGTAGACTTGTCCATTAAAATTGATACAAAATAACATTTTTACAAAAGTTACCAATTCCTTCAATTTGTACAAATGTCCAAAAACGAGGAGTGGCCCCCAAGAAAACAAACGAAAGCAAGGAGCTCTAATTTATTGTTTCAATTTCCTTGTTTTTCCACCCTCACTCTTATTCAGGCTCTCTCACACGCTCACTTTCTCTCATACTCTCTCTTAATGTCTCCCCACCTTCTCCGCTGATCACTTCTCCTTTCATGCAGCACCACTTCTTGTTCTTCTTTCTTCTGTCTTTTCTTAATCTGCTTTTCCCTCATCTTCTTTCTTCATCCATTTCTCTGTGAACCTGGCTTCCCGTTGAAGTTCCTCAAAAGGGACCTCTTCATTATTCTGGCCTCGAGGTAGACTTCCAAAAACGAGGAGGGCCTCTGGACACACCCTCTCCCCCGATTGGGCAGATTCATGGAGAAAGAGAAGCGTGTCTGCATATCTCTTTCTCCGCAAATCTATGTGCGTTATTCTGGCCTCTTGTTTCACTTCCCCGCTTTTTCAGAAGTTCACCTGGAGGCCAGGTTTACGGAGATGCAGATGTAGAAAGAGGACACAGGGAGAAGTGGATAAAAAGTAAGACAAAAGAACAAGAAAAGCCAAGAGAAGAAGTTGAGACATCATGAGCGAGAGTGTGGGAGATCATGATTAAACATCATGTGCATTAACACTCTACATTAATTAAAGTATGTGCTCTAGCAACATACAGTGACACACAATCTAACCCTGTACATTGGCAGATACACTCACTCTACACTGCACAATAACACCCCACACAGTCTCACTTTACACCAACACCCCCACATACACTCATATTAACACTGTACACTGATACCTACAAGGTCCAACACTGTACACTGACATCCACACAGTCCAACACTGTATACTGACATCCACAAAGTCCAACACGGTACACTGACATTCACAAAGTCCAACACTGTACACTGACATTCACAAAGTCCAACAATGTACACTGACAACCCACACACACATACTCAAATTGTACACTGACACACAAACCTTTCCCGCTGTGCCTAGCTACCTTCCATGTGTGGAGCCTTCTACTGCATAACATGATCCCAACAAGCCCTGATTCTGCGAGCACTTTCAATAGTTGAAGGGGCGCCCAGGTATAGAACACTGAACTTCACTGCCTCAGTAAGCTGAGGGCTGCAGTGTCCCCCTGATTCAGCTGCCTGGGCAGCATGGTACTGAGACCGGCCCTGACCCCGGTAAGCACAAATGTGTGTTAAAGAGAGTGTGTGTACACTGGGCCGAAGACGGGTGCTTTCCTTGTCACCAAGCCCAAATAGTGCCAGCCTTCTCCTGACTTTTTTATTTTTAAACTGCATAGATTTGTAGGGAAAAGCTACAAAACTGAAAATGGATTGTCTGTGATATCCTATTGTAGCTTTGCTTTTCTGCTTAGTTATCAAACCATTTTTCCTCTCACAGTTTCAGTAGCTTAATCTGCTCATTTTCCACATCACTGAAAATAGAGTATTCCCTTCTCACCTGTGAGCTGCAAGAAACTGATGGATTCCATGTTTGCTTTGACCCTACACTTTAGGAAACTTGAATTGTTGGAGCATGGCTCTGACAGACTCATCTTAAAAGCCAAGTGCTGTGAAAGACCTTATTTGTTGTGTAACCCTTTATTCACTATGGTTTCTGAGATTTCTTTGGATATACCATTTGGTTACATTTAGAGCATCTGTTATAGAAATAAAAAAAGAGGATACAACTTCTTAGCTGAATGAAATGTTTTGATTCCTTGACTACCTTAAATTTACAATTTTTTTCTGGCAAACTTCCTTGTGATTTATATCTGTGAAATATAAGCAGATCGAAACAGGCATATGTAGATAGAATGCTCAGGCCAATGCTTCTGCATCCTTATTATGTACTAAAAAGCTTTTGTCTACAGCAGCAATTAAATGCAAATAAGTTACCCTTCTAATATCTGCTTACATTGGTAGTTTAAACTATGCAAGCACCTCTGCAGTGTCTTACGCATGAAATCAGGTCGGTATCTCCATGTAGTCAGACCGACTACTTCTGGATATGAGGCTTTATTTCACCTGTATGTCTACATTTAGACTGGAAGTTATTCATTAAACTGTAAAAGCCCAAGTTTAATAATGCATACTTTGTACAGTGAAATTTTGAATTTCTGCAAAATTTCAGTGTTAAGTGAATATATCCCAAGACCTGACAACAATCTTGTAAGTAAGCGCAATGCATAATGGAATATAAATGGGCTATGAAAACTTCCTCTATTTTTTCCAATATTTTAGAATGCTATTGCATTTATTATTTTTTTAAGATAATATTGCAGTTTTATTGTTGAAGATTGGTTTTGTATGTGTTTATAAATCATACAGAATGCTATGAATGTCAAAAAGCAGCCAGGGTAGTTAATATTGCAATAATAACATATTAAATTCTAAAAGTCTATTTATTCACATACTTCTCACAAAATGATATTTTATTGGAAGCACAGATCTGTCAAACTGTTAGCAGTAGAGTAGAAAAATTATTTACTTTTTTTTAATTGAATGCTAAAACACTACTAAAGTGAATTCAGCTAAAATGAAAGCCCTATATATATATGTTGATATAATAATTCAAATGTAAAGTCATTCAATTAAACAAATATTGTTTGCAACATATTCAGTTTAATACAAATGGGGTTTGGAAGCATCATTTGAGTTTTAAAGGTTAGGTAAATCTGTGAGTAATTATGTAAATAACAGGAAATTAATAATTTTTATTACATCTATTGCAGATATTGAACTGATTGCCTCTGATTTAATAATGATACACAGTAAACAGCTCATCAGCAATCAGTGTGTATGCTTATGGAATAGAAAGAAGCTGTGATTCTTATTATGTATCTATTTCTAAACTTTTATCACCATTATGACCATACCTGGGTACTCTCCTAGTGTTAACTGTAGTCTCCAGGGGTAGTGCTGCTTCCCTTGGTCTCTGGGCCACTTCTCTTTTTCTCTGGGCTACATTTAACCATGTCCACTCCACACCTACTTTCCCTCCTACTAAATATCGTCTCGGGCTAGCCCATCATTTGTGTGGCTAGGCCCACCCCATGCAGGGCTAGCCTCGCCTACACAGCCAGCTAGCCCTGCGCCTTCTTGAAGAACACAGGTAGTCTGACCTGGGAAGTGCTCTGTTTTGATTATGACTTTGTAAATATAGATACTGCATTTTTTCTGTTTTCATTTTACTTATACAGCATTTAAAACATAGTGGCTTGTTTAGTTTTTTGCTAATGTATATGTGACAATATATCTCTATTTTCTGTCGCCTGTTCTTGAATGCCATTTGTCAGTAGGAATGTCCTCTTATTGCTTCTGGTGCCTAAAGAGAAATAGATATCTAGTTTGTTATGAATATAATCTATGTGCATAATCGTTAACTCTCATTTTCACCTCTCTTTCACCATCTATGTCTTAATTCTTAAAAAAAAACACCTGTTTAGAGGAAAATACAAGGGTAGCATGTCTTTCCAAAATATGATATTCTCTTCTCTTGGGTGAAGCATATTGCAACCCGAATGCTTGCAATATATAACATAAAAATAATAACAAAATAACTATGATAATCTGTAAAAAAATAAAAATTAAATTAATTAAGAGCAAAAATATATTGGACATTTTCAAGGATTTGTACTAATTTACAATGATACCATTAACAGTATATTTTGTTTTTAAGATGTTTAGATGAGACTTGGGGTTCAGCATGCTTCACAACTTTTTTATTTTGCAGTGGGGCTTTTTTGCTACTTTTGAATGCATGCATTTTTCTTTAAAAAAAAATACCCCGTACAATCATTCTGATAATTCTTTTATCTTTCCCAGATTGCCAGAAAAAAGAAAATCAAATTGGTTGTGGATCGTGAATATGAAACAAGTTCTACTGGAGAAGACAGCACTTCTGAATCCCAAAGGAACCGCCTTAGTCACCCAAACATTCAAAACAATGTGAATGGGAATATTTACATTGCTCAAAATGGCTCTGTGGTTAGAACCCGTCGTTCTTGCCTCACCAACAATTTAAAAATGTCATCACCGACAAGGCTAGGAAAACACTTTAAAAAACTTGACAAACTCGGGGTGACACATGAAGAAAATATACAGTTGAACACACTGTCAAAAGGAGCCTCTCTCAAACTTAACTCCAACCCATCTAGTATATCGTTGACACCTGGCAGTGTGGTGGTGACGAACATAACAAGGTCAGGGGATAGTAAATTGAAAAGCACAGATGAACAAGAGTCAGTAGTTGATAACGAAGATATTAAAGAGCCGTCGGAATTTCACAGTGACCAGACACAATCAGATGAAGATGAACTATGGATGGGGCCTTGGAATAATCTTCACATACCAATGACAAAACTATGACATTTTTATATTCTAATTCAATTTATAGTAGAATGCACTTTCTATGATCACAGTTAAGAACAAAAAAGAACATTTTACTTTATGCACATAATTTCATCCTTCCGTTCTTTCAACTCAAGGAAACAAGGTTGCACTGTCTATTTCAGATTCCAATCAATCATGTTTGCTTGGTACTAATTCACTGTGTGTTTTTCTCTGTTCCACACTGTACGAGTAGTTTTACTGCGCACTAAAAAAACACACACATATAGATATTTGATTTGATATTTTTGATTCTAACAGTTGTGGAATCGAATGACATCGAAGTTCTTTTCTTCATATGGAACGCAAATACCATTCCATCTGGGGGGGAAACCTCAGGGTTCATGAATGCTTACGTGACTCTTGTTGGGTCAATATGACCTATAGCCTTTTCCTACCATCTTCACTTGGACCGTTGCGGCTATTTCCATTTTCCTTATTCTTTTTGCAGAAAAGCTAATAGTGAATGCCACGTTGGTGTATGAAGGAAGACACTAGCAGATATCACATGGTATTGGATTTGATTCTTTTACAACCCAAATCATTCCGTTTAGAATAAATGTTATGAGATCATTTTAAAGATTTATTTAGCATTTGTGTTCCAGGTTGTCCCATTGTTATTTTCTTCAATAATTGACATTTTGCCTTACCGTTTTAAGCCTAGTTGAGTAAACTGTTGATCAATGCTGCAATGCAAAATATTTCATGACTAATCAAGGCTGCTGCTTAATCTGATGTTTTTATTTCACTAATTTAGTCCACATTACCAGGAAATAAGAATCTAGCATATATTTTGTTGTGTGTGTATGTGAAAAAAAGCCGGTTTTACATTGGGTGAATAAATTTAGCCTTGGGCAGGACATTGTATATTCTATTTGATAAAACAAAGATGAATGCAAAAAGTTTATATATTTTTGGAAAAAAACAATGACATTCATGGCAAATGTGATTTTTCGTGTTTATAGTCATTTATCAAACCATAAATTAATGCATTGTTTTTAATCTCAGGGAGTTTTAATTTCTGTGAAACCATTTTTTTTCAATTTTTGTATTCAATTAAGTGATATCTTCTATCTTCATGACATTTAGCAATCCCCCATGAATGTGCTGTTCCTTATAGATTGATGACATATTTAATCTAACGAAAAAAGGGCCAGTAGCTCTTTTTTGCTTCAATGTTTCTGTTCCAATTCATACAGGGACTACTATTTAATTACTTGTGATATCTCTGGCATTTAATCTAACCAATGTTTCTTAAAACAAAATTTGGTTTCATACAAAGTTCTTTTTTTTAGGAAAGAATAAAGTGATGCATGTCATTTTAGAGCCACCAGTGTTTTGTTTATAGGGAACAGCACCTTCAAGATAGGTTTATTGGGTTACTGATACAGAAAACAATTTTAAACCTGTCCCAAGTGCTTTATTTTACACTTTATAACTTGACTACCAAAGAGTTATTTACATGTGGCTCCCTATTAAATTATATGCATACCTTATAACAGACAAATCTGAACACACAGTCAAGATAATATTAATAGTGAAAAGCAGGTGTAAGTTATGCAATACATTATTTTAGATATTGGAAATTAATTTTTTCCGAATTCCTTTGCTTCACAGTTAGTACTATAAATGCCTTTCGAGAATGATAATCTCACATGTCTTTTATAAGACAGCCAAAATGCAATCAATTGATGCAATAATGGCACTTACCAGATTAGGCACCTCATTAAGACACCCTTTCAGTCTCCTCGGAGTGCACTGAGGCAAAGTAACCCTTCGGAGTCCAGTGTATATATATATATATATATATATATCAAAACAACAAGCACACAGGACTCTGAAGAGTTACCTTGCCTCAGAACACCCCATGTATAAGCAATGAAGTCACACTATCAATGTCCCCCTACCTTTTCCTCCAACCATTTCTATCCTCATCTCATTTTCTGCAGCTCTGCTTCTTGTCTTGTATCTTCTTCTGTATTCTTATTTCTTTCTTGGTCTGCTTCTCCCTGCTATCCACTGTGTTATCCAGGCCTCCCAGAGCACTTCCACAAAGGGGCGGAGCATCAGCGCACACCCTCTTCCCGGATTGGAGGAATGGGGAGAGACTGTCCCTTTGAGGTGCGCCGTGGCTCTGCAGTCCTACAAGATGACTAATGCAGAAAATTGGCAAATTTAGTTAAAATTAAAATTGTACAAATCCAAATGCACAAGTCTAAGATTTATATATAGATGCACACTTTTATATACATACACACATACACGCACACCAATAAACAAAATGTAGCCATGAATAGTGTAGTCCTGTATGTAACTTTATATCAGTACTTAATTCAGCTATCATCCAAGTGGCCTAGATCGGAATAAAGTGGTTATTAGTAAATCCTTGTAGCCAACCAATGTAATCCCATATTCAAGCAGTGTATCGCAACCATATGGAGTCTATTCACTAAAGCTTACATTTTGGCCTGAGAGTATCACCAGCTGAAAAGGTTCAAAGATATCTGTATCTGCAGAGGATGCTAATGCTTCTATATATATTGCCCTGTGCTGAATATCAATGGAAACTGAACTGATGTTTACTTGAGGCAAAAACACACCACCCAAGTTACTATAAGTTTCTCCATAGTTAAAGATCTCAGGGAACCTCACAATGAGACAGACTCATGGAAGTCTGAGGTTGCCATGATACTCATACAAGTTTTCTCGGCAAGTTAGGCATAATTGGCCCTTTAATAAAATTAGGTTAAAACATTACAATAGAAATAGTTATCAAAGACAACATTTTCTCTTCTGGTCATCTTTAGTCTACTTTTGGGCCCTTTGTAAGTAGTGTGAGCCAAATTTTGAGTTATGAGTCATGAGCTTTTTGCCTATACTCTTAGTTTTCACCTATACAAATGACATTTAGCAAGCACCCTTTTTTAGCAAGAAAAAAATACAAAATAACCTTACCAAGTTATATAGTACAGAAACATACATATATTGGAAAACCAAATGTATAAAGCCTGGTATTCTTTGCGCTAGAATTATATTAAATGTTGATTTCAAGCGTAGGGTACTATGCTAAAGTGACGCCAGGCTTTCGAGCTTGTTATGAAGGGCTTGACCTATCAAATAATTCTAAAACATGGAAAAGAAATTGCAACATCTCCCATGACTATATTTATCACCCGCTATAATGATGCTCCGTCAAGGGTTCAATAAGCCTATATGCTGAAAAGCCTTACACACAAAATGTGTGGGGGAACATGATTCACACTGATGTAAATGAATCATGAATTTTTTATGAACTGCATATGCATAGAATAACTGGTCAAGGACACAAGATCTATGAAGACAGCATATTTCTTTTGCATTAAAAATGGTATGTTAAAATGTATTGCTTGTTTTATGTGAAATTTCTGCTTGCATAACTTTTTTCTTGTCCATATTTCAAAACCTGGCTTATTATGCAATGCCCACCTGGAGTTATAATCGTATTAGAAGAACTCGAAAAATGGTACACCAATGATAAATCATTCTTTGTTACCATTATTCAGAATTAATGAGAAGCAGCATTTCAGTACCATTAAAACAGAAATTCATTTACCAACTGGAGAAAACAGAATTTTACAGATTCATACTACTACTATATAACTAAATGAACATGTAATAAGTAACAAATAGCTTCTTTGAAAAGCGTTTAAGTATGCCATATTTTTGATACTATGCTAGCAAAAAAAATAAAGAAAAGTCAGGTGTAATAAAATCAGTCATTTGTAATAATCTCACAAATTCATTTAGTATGTTTTTCTCCAATTGATAATTATTCCTCACTTTCCAGACTAAAATGTATTTTTTTTAAAATAACATTGACTTTTATCTTTTTTTTTGTTTTGATATTTGAATCATCGGTGTTGCTGTGTTGCAAAACTATTGGTCATTATTTTAAAATTTGTTAACAGATACTTTGAAAATGTATCACTTTGTCAAATAATAATAAAAAAATATATTGGCGAA
This sequence comes from Spea multiplicata, assembly GCA_009364415.1. NCBI lineage: Eukaryota > Metazoa > Chordata > Amphibia > Anura > Pelobatidae > Spea > Spea multiplicata. The sequence continues at coordinate 12,121 of VKOC01003103.1, forward strand.
AGAAAATAAAAACTTTATTTTAGACCAACCTTGGTGTTGTGCTGCTTGTATGTTAAATATCACAGATTTCTACACCAAGGTCCACTAATCACAATGAGGTCTATTCTCTGCAAGTGCTTCTGAGTTGGCTAAAAATAATAATAATAATAATAATAATAATCCATTTTGCAGTGACATTGCGGTTTATTGGGGAAAAATGTCTTATGACAATCTTTGTTAAATACAAGTGGTATTGTAAGAAACAATGCATAACATATCCCTAAACTAGAGGTAAGAGTTAAACTGTGTATACTGCAAATGCTTTCTGCACAAACTACGACAAAGACATGTGACCACGTCGAGTACACTTGCTATAGACTAGACTGGCAACATTAGGTCATGGGCCTCTTCACTCCAAACATTTTGAATGTTACTTCTGTTAAAAGGTGGTCACAAAAATCTGAATATCTGTCTAATACAAAAACTTGATTTATATAAAATCTTTAGCGTCTCAGATTAGTTTGGTTTGGGCAGTACTTAAGCATTTTGTGGGCCATGTTACCTAGTTTGCTGTGGCATATAATAAAATGTTTTCCGACCTGATGGTTTATTAGCGCTAATGTGCTTGAGGAAACAAAGAGAAACTCTAGACCTTTGCAAACCATTCTCTAAAAAGAAACCGGGTCTGTAACTTTGAACCATCCCCTTAAAAATCATCACTGGCCAAAATACTTACCAGGATGAAACCCCATTGCCATCAGTTGTGCCTAAAGTCTTTTGTAAGCGTCTATGTGGTAGATGTTTGTAGTGCCCTGGAAGAGAGTTGCGACGTGGAAGGGTTAAAAGTGTGATGAAGGCATGTTGGTGCAAGGGTATACTCTTTTTCAGCTTTGTTTGCGAAAAATAAAAACTTTGTTCAAAGTGATATGTCAAAATAACATACCCCGAACACATTGACCACCTGATGTGAGGGTAAGTTTTTAGGCAAGAGTTAATAGTTTAGCAGCGTGTAGCTTTGAGTGTTTCATTTCTCTTTAAATGTCACTATGCATATATTTTGAATTGGTCATTTCATCCATTGAGTGAAAGTGTCATCTCTTTATCCTCACACCTGTTAACCCCTACCTGTCAAGATTGCCCAAAACAGTAAAAATGGAGATAAATTGTAACAATCATAAATATATCTAAAATTTAAATCTTTATTAATTCCATTTTTCAAATTCCTAAATGTTGGGAGGAGGTGGGTCTGGGGTTAATATAGTGTTTAGGTGATTGGGTATTGTACTCTTCCTCCTTCCAAGCAAAGGTCTATTAAGAAGAAACCTCTCAACATGTACAGGCTGACTAGAGCTCAATTCCCATAAACTAACCCAAACAGGTTCTAAGTATTCATATAAAGCTGAACATGGTTGGTGGCGTTTGTATATTTATTTCATTTTGAACATTCATAAATATCAGTAACAAGCAGGAACATATTAAACAAAAAGGCCAGCTGCCCTAGGCCCAGGGCTACTTTACTCTTATAAGTTGTAATTGTTTTTCTAATGGCCACATGTATCTTTTCTACACGCTACATAAAGGAGGGGGAATCAATGTGAGTGATGTGCTTCTTAGTGGCAGGTACAACTGGACAGGGGACCCGCAAAAGGATTTGCCTAGAGCTGCATTATTATTAAAGACGGCCATTATAATAAGTCTTGTAAATATAATATTTAGTCTCTAGACGATACTAACAACATTACGAAATGTTTCTGCTGTTACAATATCAGCAATTTTGTCAAAAAACAAGATACTTTTCTGTGCCGGCAAGAATTGCGCGCTTCACACTATAAAGCTCATGGGGTCTTTCCAATCAGGAGTGTAAAGAAATCATACACTATTGTGTATTTCTAATGTTCCACTGTTTGCTGAAGCAGCGTATTTCATAGCTAACTGCTGCTACTTAAAATAACTTGGATATCCAGTAGTACTAGTAAATTCATCTTTGTCACTTATTTAATTAAAACATCCATCTTTCACCTGTTTCTTTCTTAAAAAGTTTTTCAATTAAAATAAAAAAATATTCAAACATATTTCAATCAGACAGTGACTGTCTTCAGTTAAGTAAGATAAAATCACCATGCTTAAGATGTGATCACATAAATCATATGCTGTATTATATTGTGTGTAAGAAAGAGAGAGGTTGTCGAATGATCTTGCGTGCAGGAGGAGGAAAGGGTGTCAAGATAGTATTATGGGGTTGGATAGTGGCTGCTGGATAGTGTTGAGTGAGTGGGAGTGGTGTAAGAAAAAGAAAGAGTGATGAGAGAGAGTGAGAAGAAAAAAAGGGTGAAAAAGCAAAGAACTAAAGAGAAGTATGGAGGGTAGGGGTGAGCTGGTGAGGGGGACTGTGTGGGTTCAAAATTCTTTATTTGCGGAGGAGGGAGCTCAGTGGGGTCATGTAACTTGATGTTACAGTAATATAACCATGTTAAGTGAGAGTAGTGTGAGGCATGATAGGGTTAGGTGTGAAGACAATGAACAATAAAACAATGTTTTATTGTGAGTGCGTATGTGTAAGTGTGTGTTAGAGTGAGTGTGCCTGTTGTTAGTGTGTAACTGTGTGTATATACTAGACTTGGGCACCAGGGGGCTCTTCGTGTTCGTCTTCGGCAAAAAAAAAACTTCGTATTCCGCGAATATTCGCCCGGTCCTGTCTTCTCTTCGGGCGAATATTCGTGGACATTCTTCGTGTTCGGGTTTTCTTCGTTTTCCCCGGTTAAGGGGTTAATACGGGGTTAAAGCCGCTCTGGCGCCAGGAGTTTAAATGTCCGTATGAGCAACTCTATTGGTCGTCAGCAGGGGGCTCGTCTGCCATTGGTTGACTAGCCCCCTGCTGGCGACCAATAGGGTCGCTCGTACAGACTGTTAAACTCCTGGTGCCGTAATTGTCCGGCAGATCCCGCTGGTCTCCCTGTTCTATAATTTATTAACTGATAGAACAGGGAGACCAGTGGGATCTGCTGGGTAAG
>VKOC01003104.1:0-33276 GCA_009364415.1 Spea multiplicata
CACATATATACCAAACCACACATATACGCCAATCCACTTATATACCAAACCACACATATATACCAATCCACATATATACCAAACCACACATATATACCAATCCACATATATACCAAACCACATATATACCAAACCACACATATATACAAATCCACACATATACCAACACATACATATCACCAACCACACAATATATAAAGCCAATCCACATAGTATATCCAATCCACAAATATACACATAACCACACATATATACTTTTTTTATCCCACTAAAATAACCATTAAAAAAATAAACCGAACCACGATACATCACTGCTCACTTAAGCTTTCCTATTTCCTTTCTCTTTCAGCTTCTTTTTCCTCTCTTTCAGTTCTTACTGTCTTCTCTCCTCCTTCTTCGGGTCAGGGGTACTGGACAGGGTGGGGCGCGGCTGTCAGTGCTGTGCGCGGGAGTCATGACAACAGCCACCGCGCACAGCAGCTCGTTGCAGCGTGCGGATCACAAGGGGAGCGGTACCAGAGGTCTGTTAAGACGCTCCGTTACGTGCTCCCTTGGAGCCGCCCTCCAAAGCGGCGACATTACTGTCCGTCTCTGAGGGGTGCTGGTGCCCGCAAGTTAGGGGCGGCGCGGCCGCGTTCGGAAGAACGCCGGGTAACAGGACCCACTGCCCCGGCGGGCGCCCCCTGGGTGTGGCGCCCTGTGCGGTCGCACAGGTCGCACACCCCAAAGGCCGGCCCTGACTGAGACTAGCCGAAGCATAACTATACAGTGTGACAATTGTCCTAAAAAAACAATAAAGTATCATAGCAGCAGACAGCACTCGGGTTGAGGTGAAAAGTTCCTGCTGCCGCTGGGGAGATGGGCCATCTGCTCCATCTCCTGGGTACTCACTCAGCCACTGGGGAGTGATGCTGCCTGCATCCCCTGCCTTGAGTTCTTGCTTCCGCTGAGGAGATGGGCCTTTTCCGCCATCTACTGGCCACCCTTTGAGCTGCTGGAGATTGATGCCACCTGTATCCCCTCCCTGGTGCCCCGGCTGTCACTGGGGTGATGGGTCGGCTGCCGCACCTCCCTGGAACCCTGTAGCCATTGCAATTGCGAGGCAGAGGCCAGCGGCACTCTGTCCTGTTGCCAGTGCTTCAGCTGAGGCTACGGAATCTGTTGAATCGGTCTGCCGCTGGGGAGGGAGGACGGGTTCCTTCACTCCCGGACTTGTGAGCTGCCGCTGAGGAGTATGGCCGTGTGCGCCATCTCCCAGGCACTCACACACCGGATGGGAAGTGATGCTGACTGCATCTCCTCCCTGGTGCTCCTGCTCTGATGCCAGCTCTTCTGCTGGGTTGGTGCCCGCCAAATGTTGCTTCCTCCTGCTGGTACACCAGCGATTAACCCCTTCAGCACCAGACAGAATCAGCATTGTAGAGAGAAGGGGGATGTCGCTGCACCGGAGCTGTGTTGGCACTGTTGCTAGCCGAAGACTAGCTACACAGTGTGACCATTGTCCTAAAATAGACAATAACATTTTTCCTATATAATCCACCATAAAGCAGGTCGATAGGGGGCCACCGCTGTACTCACAAAGAGTCATTCTTCAGCACGCAGGAAAGGAAAAACCCCAGCATTGGAGGAGGAAACCTTTTGAGAAACCATGGCTGGAAGAATTGCCCTTCCCTCTGGGCATTAAGAGGTTAACTCTATCTTGTGGATGGGGCAGAATTTGATTCAAAATTAAATACAAAAAACTGATCATAAACATCGATCTGCGGGTTACAATCTTCAGACCTCCGCTGGGGTCCCGGCACTCCGCGAATCTCTTTGCCGGGGAGCCGACACTCCGCAGATCTCTTTGTCAGATGACAAGAAACGTCAAAACTGTCATAGACTACTACCTGACAAAGAGATCTGCGGAGTGTCAGCTCTCCGGCAAAGAGATTCACAGAATGTCGGAATCCCAGCAGAGGTCTGAAGATATAACCTGCAGATCTACGTTTATGATCATTTATTTGTATTTAGTTTAAAATTAAATTTTGCCCCATCCAAAACATAGAATTAACCTCTTAATGCCCAGAGGGAAGGGTAATTCTTCCAGCCATGGCTTCTCAAAAGGTTTCCTTCCATGCTGGGGTTTTTCCTTTCCTGTGGGCTGGAGAATCACTCTTTGTGAGTCCAGAGGTGGCCCCCTCCTCGCCCTGCTTTATGGTTGATTAATTATAGAAAAAACATATTATATAATAAACTTTTATTATTCTCATAAAAAAGTGATGATGTCTGCATCCCCTCCCTGGTGCTCCTGCTCTGATGCCAACATCAGAGAGCACTCATGTTGAGGTGAAAACAGGACTCAGTTTATTTGGAAGCACACTAGTATTTAAACAGTACAAGGGGTAATTTACATACAATAGACACAACAAACCACACACAGTTCTCTATCAGGTCCTCCTTTGCATACAGCTTAGTATTTGCACCCACCTGGCCATAGAGCTCTCATGTAAGTCCTGACCCAGTGGAGAGTAAAACCACACATAAATCCCCTCCCAAAATACAAGTGCCCCAGATCTGTGTCCGAGCTCCACAGTCTTTAGAGTCTCTGGTACTTGGGGAAACGTGGCACTCTGTACCGGGAGAAGCTTTAGTCCTAATGGACCCCTCTGTACCCACTTCCCCAAAAACAAAACCCCTTCCAAGGTCATGGCCCATAGTCTGTAGGGAGGAGGCTGGCTCCAGGCCCTTTCATGAGCCCAAGGCACAGAGCCTTCCGTGACAACCATATTTTGAACTGGTGTAGGAATTAGCACTGAAGGTCCATGGTACATCTTACCAAGGATGTGCTCCGGTCCTACGTGCTCATTCCATATATTGAAAATTAAATGGTCCACTCGTTGCTGTAAAGTCTGTCCTTTCAATATTTTATACAAATGAAGATTCACATTTATTGTGTAAATTTCCTAGTGAAAAAAACAACTGTTGATGATATAAACCATTGTCTTTATTATAGATTTGGAGATACAGTCAATAAGAACTTGGTAGTAGGGATCCTGTCTTGGCCTTCACCTTGGGTCATCGTCATTGGCTCGTTCTTTTCTACGTGTGGCGCTGGACTGCAAAGCCTAACTGGAGCTCCTCGTTTATTGCAAGCTATAGCCAATGATAATATCATCCCATTCTTGCAGGTTGGCGGATAATTTATGTCACATGTTTATGTACATTACTATGTGATAGTACAGCCTTGAAGGTTTGAATAATGGCAAAACTCATCATACAAATACAGCAGTAGAATAACATTTTAGGGTTTTTCTTGGATATCTCAGGTTTACTATCAAACAGTCCCAAAAATGAGTAACAAGATATAGGTTCCATATTAAAAATTTCCAACATGGTTCAATATTCCTCATGCAGAGAGAGGCAAAGGGAAGAGGGTAAAACACATTATTTTGATTAGTTTGAATATATTCTGTGGGCTCACTAACACATTTTTACCGGAAATGGCACAGGCCATCTTAATTAATCTTTCTGTGGCACTCTGTTATTTTGGCTTAACTCATTTATCCAACTAATTGTACTATCCCAGTAATTCTTGATTTATTTCTGTATTTGAGGTGTTTGGTTACGGAAAAGCAAATGGTGAACCAACATGGGCTCTCTTGATGACGGCTGTGATTGCAGAACTGGGAATTCTCATTGCTTCGCTGGACATGGTGGCACCTATCTTATCTATGTAAGACTGCTTTTTAATAGCCAACCACAAAACCAGATACGAATACTTACTGCAGTATTAATTTGAACCCATAATCTAGTAAATAACAATACACAATGTGGATGGTGTATGTTTGTTTGTATTTATATAATGGGTAGACAATATGGGCCTAATGGTTCTTATCTGCCTTCAAATTATATGTTTGTGTTTCTATTATTGCTTTTCCTCCAAGTGTCTTGTTAGAATTGTACAGGAAAGTGGGTAACAAATACGATTAGCATAGATCACAATTGTTTATTTTAATCATTTATTAATTTGCTTTCTGTAGGTTCTTCCTAATGTGCTATTTGTTTGTTAATTTGGCGTGTGCTGTACAGACACTGCTAAGAACCCCAAACTGGAGACCGCGGTTTAAATTTTATCACTGGTGAGAAACATGTGTTCCAAAGTTGACTTGAACCCAAGCATTTTCCCCATGGTTGATATCCAATATACTTGTCTATATTTTTTAAAATATTAGTAAATATTAAAAAAGGTAAATAGATGATACTTATGTAACTGGTAAAACATACTGTTAAGGCATTTTAACTACAGTAACTGACTCCCCAATCCTCCTTTCAGTAAATTTGTTTAGCTTAAATTTGTACTTCTTTGTAGTATCAAAGAGGGTGGGTTACAGAAATCTTGAACGCCGATTCAGATGTAGAATAAAGATAGTCTTTAGTAGTTTAATACAGAACAGGGGTACCCAGGAGGCAGATATACTACAGTTCATACAATACTGTGCCCACTTTTATGTAATCTTGGGATTGATAGCTACCAGTTGACCCTTATTTACAGTAAGGTACATATACATTGGTGAGATTTCCAAGGTATTTTTTCTTTTTTTCTAGGACATTGTCATTCTTGGGGATGAGTATCTGCTTGGCCCTGATGTTCATCTCATCCTGGTATTATGCTCTTGTGGCCATGTTGATTGCTGGAGTGATTTATAAATACATAGAATACCAAGGGTAAGTATGTCTAAAGAAATATAAAACAGGAAACAGTGCTTCTCTGTGTCTGTCTGCAGGTGCAAGTCATACTAAAAAAACAAACCTCTCCATGGGCTGTACAATGCAGCAAGGTTGTCTTTAAATATAGTAAGTTCTTGTGTGAAGAAGGCCATCATATGTCAGGGCCACCATCAGAAATTTTGGAATCCCTTAAATAACAGATGGTCCCCCCGAAAGATGCCCCACACACACCACCAGGATTTTCTCTCCTACTCTTTTGGGGTGACCAAATGGTAGGCAGGGTGCTTGGGGTACTAAAAAGCTTTTTCATGGCAAAGATGGCACAGACAAGTTGACTGGGAGCACTGATAAGCTGTTTGAGAACACAGGCAAGCTGTTTTTTGAGGACTCACAAACTGTTTTTTCTTTCAGGGCCAAAAAAGAATGGGGAGATGGGATCAGAGGCCTTTCTCTAAGTGCTGCACGGTATGCCTTGCTGAGACTTGAAGAAGGACCCCCGCACACTAAGAATTGGAGGTATTTAGCTTTCTCTGTGCTCTTCTATGCAAACCTAATCTTTCCCCACGTTTAGGTGATGAGTTCTAAGTTTATTTGCTTTTCTTCTGAGTTGTTGAAGGCAGTTGGATTGTCTGCCTCTATAAGGGTGAGAAGCCAAGATAATAATTGATATGCTAACTCTGACACATTACACAGCTTCCATTGTGAAAATAACCCCTTTTGAACCAAATAGTTAATAAAAATCGGCTCTGAGAATCGGTTTTTATTAATTTATAAAGGCTTTCTCCCAAACCTAGACCAGTCATGAGTTAAGCTAATAGACTTTGCTTCGCCTATGTCTTTCAGACCTCAACTTCTGGTGCTTTTGAAGCTGGATGAGGATTTACATGTAAAGTACCCACGTCTGCTGACTTTTGCTTCACAGCTAAAAGCTGGCAAAGGATTGACTATTATTGGCACCACCTTACAGGGGAACTTTTTGGAGAGCTATGGGGAGGTGCAGGCTGCAGAACAGGTATAATTATATCTATCTATCTTTTGTTATATTCTCTTGAAATCGGTCTGTGCTTGATTTTCTATTTTTAAGCTTTGCATAATTTTCAGAGCTTTTATTTAGGGATTATATTTTCTTTCAGTTGGGCATGTTCTTGTTGCAGTGGAATTATTCATACATCTTTCCAGAGCTGATGAATGCATTATAATTTTTGCTGTTTTTTAATGTTTGCTTTGCCAAATACTTTTAATACCATTTTTATTTTCTTTCCTTACAGACAATTAAAAATATGATGGAAATTGAGAAGGTGAAAGGATTCTGCCAGGTTGTGGTTTCCAATACAGTAGGGAGTGGTATATCCCACCTAATACAGTCAAGCGGGCTTGGAGGCATGAAACATAACACTGTGATGCTGGGATGGCCGTATGGATGGAGGCAAAGTGAAGATCCAAGCTCATGTAAAACTTTTATTGGTACGTTAACTCATATGCCCTTCTTATATTTATAGTACACTTGTTCGCATTAAAGCTCTACATTTCAGGGCACAAACATAGATCATAAACAATAAAAGGGAACTTGATAGCATTGAGCTGGAAATGAATAAGCATATCAAAACAAGTTCCTAATGATCATCTGTTATTTCTCTTTCATCCACCCCATGTGTTGGTGAGGTAATTGAAACAGACTGGCTAGCAGAGGACCAACTACCATATTCCTTTTCCCAAACCTATGTTCTCTGTACAGTTGAATGTGGGCAGCGGTATGGGACCTTATCCTTGGTGGGAAAATCATGGCGAAAATCCAAAATTAGGTTACATTTCAGAAGAATCTTTTTTCAAATGTGCTACTTTTTTCCATTTCAGACACTGTACGGTGCACCACTGCAGCACATCTTGCGTTGATGGTACCCAAAAATGTCCCTTTCTACCCAAGCAACCATGAGCGCTATCTGGATGGGACCATTGATGTATGGTGGATAGTGCATGATGGTGGGATGCTCATGCTCCTTCCATTTCTCCTGAAACAGCACAAGGTATCAATATTAATCACAATAGTTTGTATTCATTTTTTAATATAGTTCTTTTCAGTTTTCTCTGCTTTCCAGTATTGTCCCAGAATGAAGAATTAAATTTGATCTGTTCAGTACTGTTTATATGAGAATCTAGTGCAACTTTGTGTAGCTGAAGTGTGCCTATTTTGTGACCTGCAAACATAATTAATATAATAGTAAATCTGGTAATTAGTTAATTGTCTGGTCCTTAATGAAAATAATCCATCATAAAATGTCTTACTTGCCAAGCGTCAGCAGCTGTTTACAAAGCTTCTTAAGACTGGTCATTAAGGTCACTGAGTATCAATGGCTCCAAAGGTCACCCATCTGGGTTTTCACAAAGAGGGTGGGCTGCGTGTTTAAAGCTGATGCCTTTTCAGTTTGTGAAAAATATCAATTCATTGCCAGGTTTGGAAAAAATGCAAACTAAGAATTTTTACCGTGGCACAAATGGATGACAACAGCATTCAAATGAAGAAAGATCTTGCAACATTCCTTTATCATCTGCGGATTGAAGCTGAGGTTGAAGTCGTGGAAATGGTCAGTTGATATCTATTTACTTAAGACGGGTTGCATATTTCATTGTACAAAATTAACGCAAATAGTAACAAATGTTTTCACTATTTCCATTGTTGCGCCATGTAGTTAAATTATAAAATACACAAAATAAAAATGTTGTTATCCTGAAATGTCTAAATAATTACCCTATCAAGTGAGAAACAATGTCATAAACAAATGTTCTGAAAACTTTTATTGAAGGTTCATGCAGACAGAGGCAAGATGATTACGTTGATGAGTAACGTCCCTTTTTTTTTATTTCTAGCATAACAATGACATATCTGCGTACACATATGAGAGGACTATGATGATGGAGCAACGCTCACAAATGCTGAGACAGATACGTCTCACCAAGACGGAAAGAAATCGAGAGGTAGAGAAGCATGTTTCCCTGTATACAGTTTTTAATGATTTGTGAACAATTCAGTTAAAGTCATGGTCCTAGTGCTTTTTATTTGTTTAAGACCATTGGCCTAGCATTTCAAGCTGTGGTTCTCTAACAACGTGTTTACCTTAATTATCAGGCTCAGTTAGTAAAGGACAGGCATTCTATCACTCACCTGGAGACCCCATATCTTGGCGAAGAGATGGAAATAGAAATGCAGCCAGATAAGATTCATATGACCTGGACCAAGGAGAAATACTGGTCAAGGCAAAGGTCTGGCAACAACATAGAAGAACCATTTCGAGAACTTATTAACATCAAACCGTAAGTGAAGAAGAAGCTAAAATGTATATATATATATATATTTGAACCTGAAATTTTGGAAAAAGAGCTTGTTGCATTCTATGTGTCTACTTGTGGAGTGAATCGAACACCAACAGTTCGGTCAATACCCTGGGGCTTAAATTAGATCCCAGTTCATGGTAATGTGGACAAAAATTCAGACAAAGAGGACAAGGACTTTGTTTGAGTTTTCTGAGGCCAACATGTTTTTATTTCCATTTATCTTGTATCCTTGTGCGGTGTTTCATTCAACACTGCATGTGTAAAGGCAACTTTGTAGATTATGGTGTTCTTTTGTAATAACATCACAGGAACCAGGGTAATGTTTGGAAGATGCACACTGCAGTCAAGCTGAACGAAGTTATTGTGAACCGGTCACATAATGCCAAACTGGTACTTCTCAACATGCCAGGACCACCTAAAAATCCAGATGGGAATGAAAATTGTATCCTACACAGATTACGTTCTTACATTCTAATATATGCAGTTGTGTGAGATTGTGTCAAGTCTTCAATAGTGAATTTATTCACTAAAAGAGGAGTTTGTAGGACAGTTTTGGTTGTAGCTCCCTGACTTCACTACACATTATGAAGGTCCAATCCCAGTGAGCTTTTTTGCCAGAAGAGTTTGACTGGCCCTATATAACGTGTAGTTAAATCATTTCTAAATGTATTCGGTCATTTGCTTGTGTATATTCTTAACTTTCTTGCAAAGATATGGAGTTTCTTGAGGTCCTGACAGAAGGTTTGGAGAGAGTCCTTTTGGTGCGAGGAGGAGGAAGAGAAGTTATCACCATCTACTCCTGAGCCAACAGTTGTGACTGGTGTTTCGGGCTATTTTAGTCTGGATTATTTTTACATAAAGAGGGCATTGTTAAGATGGCAAATTGTGTTGATGCTATAACCTGTACTGTCTCCTTAATTAAAATTCCATTGTTTATTTATTCAGTAACCTACAGACTGTGCATCAGAGTGTACATTTTGGGGACCTAAAGGGAGTACCCAAAAAGAAATGTGGGTAAAATAGAGTATACGCCATACACCAGTATGAAGATCTTGAAATGCTTTGCACAGAAATTGTATATACTATAGTTCTTTGCTAGGAAATTAGCAGATGAGGGCTGGCACCTTCTGGCCCAGGGGTATGTAAAGCAAATCCTTATCCTAAGTTTGGACCATGCTTCAGTGCTGGGCATTTTGATAATGGTACCTCTTCTTGAGTGCAGGTAGTTCTTTGAACTAGCATTCAAAAACATGTATTCATTGAACAAAAATAGAAATTCACATAAATGGAGTTTTTTTGATTTACTTTAGTTTTTTAGCGCAAATATTTTGGTTGTGTTAAGCAGTTTGAAAAATATGTAGTGGATTAAACCGCCAGTGCGCTTTAGGATAGTAAACCTGACCAGTCAATGGCAAAATAAAAATGAGAGCATTTCACAGCAAACAAAAATCGGCAGGAGTAGAAAAGCTGCTGTTTAAAGCTAATAAGACTTTTATGTTAAACTTGTATTCATAGTACAAAAATTACTGCACTAAATAAGCAACTTTTTTTTATTTTGAAATGTTTATTTTTTTGTACTGTTATTTATTGGTATTAGAATTGCTACAGAAATGTTTTTGCTTACTGGGTTTTTGGTAATAAACATAGTTAGCTGTATAGGATGGAGAATACCTTAGGTACTTTGAGGTACTTTAAGTAATTTGAGAAACCCGGCAGGACCCAGTACCACAAAAGTTCCTCGCACATACCGCATAGCGTGTTGTCTGTGTGTTGTGTGTGTGTGTTGTCTTGATATGCGTAGCAGATTAAAGCGGTGTTTTAAGTGCCGTGTGTGACTGTATTAAAGTGTGAAGACATGTGATCTGATGATTCCTGCACGTGGTCCGTAGCGCTCCCATTGAAATCTGTGGAAATAGTGAAAGTCAATTGAATTCTTTGCTGCTGCGTCCATTGACTATAGCGCATGTGCAGGAGGCATACGTAAAGGGCAACTATTACCCTTGCTGTACGGAGCTTTGTGATCGCTGTAGGAGGTTTACAGGTCGCAAGGGCAGAGGTTGGAGAATGCCAGAGCATCATTCGTAGGTGAGTACTCATGTAAAGCAGTAAGATAAGTACAATTAAATAATTAAGGGGATTTAAGATAAAGCATTACGTAGGTATTAATAACATACTTAATGCTTTATTATAAGAAAAATATAGCAGGGTGGTGGGAGCCTCCAATAACCAAATAAAGCACTTGCAGTAAAACCCCTTTGGAGTCTGTGCAAAATGGCTTCCAATATGCTTTTTGTAAACAGAAATTAGGGACTAAACTGTCCCTTTTAAGATGTTATATCTCAAACTGCTTTTCTGTTTGTGGCCCTTGAATCTTGGAATTTGGAACCCTTCTTCGGAAACAGTGAGGCAATCCCACCCCCTACTCAAGGCCACCTACCAGCCTTCTATGCCAATGGCATGAGGAAGCACCACAGTTCAGTTTATAATCTTAGCCTCAAGGGAGATGCCACAGATGCCTGTGAACGTGTGCTCACAGTGCCTGTTGGCTCATTATAAGCAGCACACATAAGTCATGAACACCATTTATGATTAATTACTGCCCAGTCTGAAAGGATCAGCAAAGCAAACATTATTGGCTTACAGTAAAAGTATTCAAATATTTTTGAGGTGTTTTTTTCTAATCTTTTATTTGGGAAAAGAATCTTACTTTCTACATTTTTATTAATGTAGTTAATGTAAGTCAGCCCCCAAAATTGTGGCCTATTCAAATCTACCCGTGAAGCTTAGGAACACATGAGTATTTACTCATCCGTTTACTATCTAGCTTGATTGCGTTATTCTGGAATGTTATACTTTTTAAGTTTTTGCACTTACCGTTGGGGATGAAAGAGGAAAACGTGCCTTTGATGGTGTTTCACACAATGTATAGTGATGTATGTTTGGGTTTGAGGGCTTAACCAAAGTCAAAAATTATTAGGTAAAACTAAAAATGTGCCATATTTTTTGGAAGCCTGAACTCTGGAATTTGAATGTCGGCTGAGTTGGTGTCTGGAATACCAGTGGAATAGTTATCTTTTCCATCATATCGTAATTAATTTAGTATGTTAAAAATCTCATAATTCATGTTCTCCCTTTTTTAAAGACATTTAAAGTATCATGCAGAAATACAAAATAACATGACGTGTCTTATACAGGTCCAGACTTTCCATCTAGCACACAGGGCAAATGCCCAGTGGGCCACCGGCCGACAGAGCCACACACTCAACTCATCTGCCGCTCCAACCACATGCTTGGCGAGCATAAAAACGTAGCATGCCGCTGTGTATATCCAGTCGCCAGGAAGGGCTCGTCATCCCCAGTCCGGCCCTGATATGATACCCGAGATTTTATGGTAGTTGAAACTGAGTGCGGGATGTTAGATCTGATCGCTTGGGGAAACCCATTTATATATTAACAATAACTGTTTTCTGTTGTTCTTCCGATGCAAAACAATTTTAGTACAATGGATACTTTTCATGATTAGTTCCTTTCTTTTAAATGGTAAGTATGAAGGGTATTTAAATATTAAATTTAACAGCGTTTAACAGCGACTCTGCTCCTCCTCACGTTTTTCTGCCTAATGTCATTGGTAAGGCATTTGTCATATAATTTTGTATGGTCGGTGGTTAATAGAAAATAGAGTACGTGTTTATTTCATACTCTTGCCGTGACTTCACGCTTATGCCGTTTTATCTGGACACACAGACAGCTGTGTGAATATGCCGTTTGTTCCCTGTACAATGAATTTTCTTATACTGAGATAAAAATTAAATTAAGCGTGCTATTGAGTAATACACGCTGCTTCATCCCGTGTTGACAAAATGCAAATATTTTGTTTTAACAAACTAAATGTTTTTTGAATGGTGTGTGTTTTAATAAAACTATCAAATATATTTCACATGAGTCTATTTGTTTTCTTTGTTAATAATTTTAATATGTAGTTATTTTAATTGATACTATTACTAGTTACAATGTATCTGTTAAATAATTTGTGCAGCTGAGTACATACAAGCTATAATTATACATGGTTTTGTTGAGTTTGGGATTCAGTTGGTTTCTTAATCTATGAACTAGTATTTCTTAGATTTTTCTGAAAAACTTAAATCTGTAAACAGAGGTTTATTAATTAAAAATGTAACATGAACAGTCGATAATACACCTCTAAAAATATAATACAAAATACTTTTGTGAGCTGCATATGTTAGAGAGGCTGTGTTCATATTCACACAACCACACTATACAAGAACCCTTAGGTATGGAACCAGAAATCTTCTTTGTAGGTATCCCAACTAACCATAATGCCACAATGTTCTTATGCTCTTTATCTCCCCTATAAAGCCTGCCTGTTCCTGAGTAGCTGTGCGTAGGTGGGAAAGCGAGCATAATATATCTGTGGGGTGCATGAGTTTCCAACTGCCTGGTTATGCCTTCCCAAATCAAAAAGTTATTTCCGGCAGCCCGTTAAATAGTGGCGGAGGTAGATACGTTCAGGTAAAAGGCACTTTTTTTTTTTTTTACACTAAGTATCTACAAATAATTCTGCTCATTGGAAATTGGATGAGCCATTAGTTCTTTTAAAAAATGGAAACATGTCATAGTTGGCACTTAAAATGTGCACAGTCTTCCTGAGGCTATAAAGTGAACATATAGCGCCGCCTTGTAGACATAACAAAACGACCCTTAAAATCTGGAATGGTGCAGTTAACCCCAACTATATATAGTTACATTGTCACCATTATGGTAGTGGAGACAAGGAAAATAACATCAAACTATTGAATTTGAGTCATGGCAACTCAATGAGGGAGCGTTTATCTTCCAACCTGTTGTGTGACTTTCCTTTAAGGCAAACCTGCAAGTATTAATTGAATGACGTTCTGACCATACTGTAACGTTGGGAGGTCCTCTCCCCCGTAATCATCCCCAGAGTCCCTTTGTCCCCTCATTCACTAAGCTGTACATTTCTCCCTGCAGTTCAGGGATAGCTCAAATAAACATTGTGGTGTTGGAGTGTATGTATGTGTGTTTGAGTGGCTGTGTAGGTCAGGAATCATGGAAAGTTTAAAGGGTCGATAAGACTCCTGACTTTTATGCCGCTATGTGAAATTATTTGCTCTAAAAATGTAAGACAAAATACTTTTGTGAGCTGTGTGAGAGATACTTGTTCTTTGTTCCTACAGTAAGAATGAATGGAACTGCACACCTTGCCTTTTGTTTCAAGGTGTAGTTGAAGTTGTAGCTTTGATTCTCTGGGCTAGGCTTAACTCCCCATTAACCCCAATAATGACACCACACACCATTGAATATGGATAAGAAAAGGCCACAGCCAATTTTATTTATTAGAGTCATTGTCATGCCAAATCCTGAAACAATAAACATCAGCTCAGGTGAGGGAGGCTGTATGAAGAATGTGAGATTGAGTGAGTGAATGAATGTTTGAATGGGTATATGTAAATGAGTATCTGAATGAGGGAATTAATGAGTATCAATGTACGAATGAATATCTGAAGGAGTGAATGATTATCTGTTAATTAGTGAATAAATATTTGTAAAGGAGTGAATGAATGTGTGATAATATGGATGTGTAAGGGGGGCAAAGATGCCACAGGCAGACTGTTTTGGGGGGCAGCGACCATCACATAAATCAATACCCAAGCGAAACTGTCCGTAGAAACCCTACAGATGAGGGGGTCAGTGTGGCAGAGCCTGTCCTGGGTGTGTGTGTGTGTGGCAAAGCCTGTCCTGGTGTGTGTATGAACACAGAAATGAACCCCAGCACTTCAATCAGCTTACAATCCTTAGGTTAACTTATTCAGAGAAAGAAAAAACAAAAATAAACACGCAATGTTTCGGCCAAACAGGGCCATTGTCTTGCTCAAAAGGCCCTGTTTGGCCGGAACGTTGCGTAAGAGACATACGCTGTCTGCCGTGCCGGCACCGCAAAGGCCAAGGACCCCTTATCACACACACCATCAACCTCAGCAGACGCCACCAGAGCCCCTGACTCCCACGCACCCCTAATCCCCGAGGCCAAACTGGCCCTTTGCCCACACGCCTCCACCAAAACCCGAAGCCCCTGCAACAAACCCTGAACCGTCCCACTGGCGCCCCGGGCAACGCGCTAATCAACTGTAATAGACACTCACCGACTGATCCCCCGGCTGCACCGAACCGCTGGGCCGTCGTAGAATCTTGTGCTGACGTCAAGGGAACCTGTGGAGTGTCCGCCACCGAAGCCGCGCTCACAGGCTGTAATGCCAGCTGCCGTCGATCCTCAGCATTCCCCTTACTCCTGGAAACAGACACCTGGAACGTGCTGCAAAAGACCGCAAACCCGATGACCTCTCCCGCCGCCTCAACGAAACAACCCCCCAAGCTTGCACCCCCGTCCGAGATTCCCAACAACCCCCCCCCCGTCCCGACACAGGAGAACGACCCTGCACCATCTGAACATCCCGAACACCGCAAACCCCACTATCACGGGAAGAATGACGCACCGACCGACTACGCCGGGACAGGGAACGAGAACACCTAACCTGCCGATAACTGCCAGATGCACTACGGAAGCAACTGAGAACCTCGGCCCCCAACGCCCCACCAGACTGCACAGACCAAGGAGAACCACCCGCTGGCCCCCACTAAATCAGCAAAGAACCCGACGCACCACAAAACTGCCAAGACCCACAGGGGAAACAGACATACCCACCAACCCCCTACCTGAACCCACCACCCTTTATGACCCCATGGAAAAGGAGAACCCCCACCTGCAACAGCACAATGCCCCGACCCCAACAGCAGAGTACAGCCCAGGACCTTCTATTGCCCCGCGTACTTGTCAGACCGCCGCTGATCCACCCCTTCCAGCACGTGCAGACCTCGATGCAGGATGCACCCGGCCATCCATCCGGCTCTTCTTCCTCTCTGCCTCCAGATCGGGGGACTCTGCTCCGGATGACACCTGATCCGAGCCTCCGCTAGGCCCAGGAGGCCTAGCACGACTGCTCCTTCTACTGCGGCTCCAGAAGCTGGATCCTCTGGGGAGCGAGCTGACTCCCTGCCCGGGCTCCGGACAGGGTCTCCACCACCCCCAGAACGTCCCACTGTCGCCTGCTGTCTCCTACGCTCTGAATCCCAGCCGCTGCCCTGGGAAATACCGGTGCTCCAACCTGGTCCGGCTCCGGAGGCCGCACCACGATCCTCGCCAGGCCTCTCCTCCTCTCCAGGACTCAACCTATGCAGCAGACGAGTCCTCCTCACCGGCCTTCCAGACCCTCGAACCGGCTCCAGTGTAGAGCCCATCTGCTCCCTCAGCCACGCAGATCCACGCTCCAACGCAGCATTCTTCACGCCGGCGAGCAGCTCCTCAATGTCCCGGTCAATCCACCAAGCTGCAGGGGAGGTAAAAAAACAGCAGGGGTGGGAGCAAAGCAGAAAAGAAAACAGAAAAGCCAGAAAGAGACAGACAGCTAAAGCCCAGCAGCGCACAGACAAGCAACCAAATAAACTGAGCCCAGGAAAACAGCCACTTATATAATCTACCCCCAACTCCACCCCCAAATTCAAATGTATTCAATTAACACCTGCAGGTTTCCTTAAAGGGTCGTTTTATATTATGTCCACAAGGTGGCGATATAATTGTATAGCCTGTTGCAAGTACACACGCATGTACACAAAATATGTTCTGCTAAGCTACTTATCTGTTGTTTGATGCTGTGGGCTGCAGGTATTTGGCGGCACAGAGCTGCCTTTAGGATTTCTGTGCTGAGGGCAATATATATTCATATTGAATACTGGGTGGCTCTGTAATAGATTTTAATACACTATAAATGATCATCCCTGGTGAGCTTTTGCTGCAGGAAGATCCTGTCTGTAAAATGTATAGTTAAATCTATGAGATTTCTCCAAAGTCTCCTCGCCTATTGAGTTATACATTATACAGGGCCAGCTCAACCTTTCTTGTTGGAGGAAAACCTCGGGATTGGACCTTCCTAATAAACAGTGAAATGCAGTTCTCCTTCCAGCTCTCTCTTTATTAAACAGAGAGTACCAGAGAGTATTTTGTTGATACTAAGAGACTAAAGGACACTTGAAATCTTTGTTGTTTTACATTGGGGAATTAGGAATAAGGATCCTGGGTGCTGAAGGTTTCCCCGTCATCCCTTTTGGGTATCCACATGTACAACACAGTAGATCAAAAGTTACTTCCGGCAGCCCTTTAAATAGTGGCGGAGGGAGATACGTTCAGCATATTAATCATATGTAATTGTGCCACCTTCAGCTCCCTTGGTAGGTAAAAGCATCCTTTCTTTTAAACTAAATATCTACAAATAATTCTACTCATTGGAAATTGTATGAGCCATTATTTCTTTTAAAAAATAATAGAAAAATGTCATAGTTGGCACTTAAAATGTGCACAGGCTTCACCAGGCTATTAAGTGAAAATATAGCGCCGCCTTGTGGACATAACATAAAACGACCCTTAAAATCTGGGATGGTGCAATTAACCCCAACTAGATAGTTACATTGTCACCATTATGGTAGTGGAGACAAGGAAAATAACATCAAACTATTGAATTTGAGTCATGGCAACTCAATGAGGGCGCGTTTATCTTCCAACCTGTTGTGTGACTTTCCTTTAAGGCAAACCTGCAGGTGTTAATTGAATGACAGCTGATGCCAATCAAAGTTTGGTTCCGCCCCCTGTTTGAAGGTTAAAAAGCTTAGAATGTTCAGGCTCCCCGTGCAGACGATTACTTTGGCTCTGCCGCCCCACAAAAAAACAGTAAGGAACACGTTTTGTAACAAACAACCACCGATAGTTTTAATGAGAGATTATTTATGTGCAAACAAGTACAGTAATATATTAAACACTGGTAACAGTGCAATGTTTGTAACAAAACTTGGGCCTTCCACACTCCCTAGCATGCAATCACTCCCTCTGCTCCCACAACTCAAAATAAAATATTTTCCACGCTGGCTGGGTGAAGACTGTGAGAGTTAATGCAGTCTCCCATCGTTCTGACCATACTGTGACTTTGTGAGGTCCTCTCCCCCATAATCATCCCCAGACTCCCTTTGTCCCCTCATTCACTAAGCTGTACATTTCTCCCTGTAGTTCAGGGATAGCTCAAATAAGCATTGCGGTGTCGGTGTGTGTATGTGTGTTTGAGTGGCTGTGTAAGTCAGGAATCATGGAAAGTATAAAACAGTCGGTAAGACACCTGACTTTTATGCCGCTATGTAAAAATATTTGCTCTAAAAATATAAGATAAAATACTTTTGTGAGCTGTGTATATGTTAGAGAGGCTGTGTTCATATTAACCCCACCACACTGTACAAGAACCCTTAAGTATGGAACCAGAAATTTTGGTCTTTGTAGTCATCCCACCTAACCACAACGTCCTTATGCGCTTTGTTTCCCCATTTGGCGTATAAAGCCTGTCTGTTCCTGAGTAGATGTGTGTAGGGGGGGCAGGCGAGTATAATATATCTGTGGGGAGGAGGAGTTTCCAACTACCTGGTGGCGTAAAGGTTAGGTGGCTATCCTCCGATACAGAAGGTTACTGGTTCGTTCCCCCTGCTCGACTTATGTGAATATATATAAGTTTTAGAGCGAGTGCATGTGAGTATAAGAGGACTACGGAAAGCTGAAATTCTTGGCCACGCGGGTGGCTCAGGTGTCTTATCCGCCGTACATTAGGTTGCTGGTTCAATTCCCATGAGCCCTAACAGTCGTGGTGTCCGTGGTGGCGGGGTCGGCATTAGGTTAGGTGAGTGCGTGAGTCGGTGTGGTTGTGTATGAGTATGTATCTGTTTGTTCCGGCGTGTTTGTGTATGTCAGGACTCATGGGAAATGAATCACGAGATAAGGCACCTGTTTTTATGCCGTTATCTAAAGATATTTTGTGCTGAAAAAAAAAAATAATTGTTGCGTAGAGCTATTTATATATTTACACGGCTGTTTATTTCAAACACAACCATGAAGAATCGAACCACCAACCTTCAGCATCATAGGCAGCCCACTAATCCGTCGCGCCACAAGGTGATTACAAGCAACTGCTTTCCCCGTGGATATATAATGCCTGCCTGTGCCTGACTCACGGAGGCGGTATATAAATGTGAAACACAAAGGATCGTTTGATTACCGTGTGGTGTAATGGTAACGTATCGACCTTCAATCCAAAGGACTGCTGGTTCTAATCCAAGTGCATTGCAAAGCTTTATTAGTAAGAGATATGTCCTTCTTTTATTTATATCACAAAAAACCTTGCATTTAATAAATGGATTGCAAAAAGCCAGGTGAATTTGTGATTAGGAAGTAAAGTTCATATTATGGAAATATAATGGATGGTAGGGATTGCTTACAGTCAGGATGGGTATTTTTTTTACACTGTGATGTGAGGGATGTTGATGTTGAGGGACCTAATCGTAAGAGTCAATGAGCACCCAATGTCGACTGGCTCCTTTAGTAAAGTTTCCGAGAGAGCACAAGGGTCCCTTCTGCCTGTGTTAAACATAGAAACATAGAAAGTGACGGCAGATAAGAACCATTCGGCCCATCCGGTCTGCCCAACCTCTGAATCCTTTCCTTAACTTCTGCTGTAACGCGATTCCATGCATCCACTACCCTTTCTGTAAAGTAGTATTTCCTGATGGGCCCATTGATGTATGGTGAATAATACACGATGGCAGGATGCTCATGCTATTGAAACAGCAGAAAATATATAATTAGAGAAGCATGTTTCCTTGTATAACATTTTGGATGATTTATAATTTACAATACAAGGCAGAAACTCTTCCGGCTACCAACGCCTCTTGTTATACAACCCAGCACCCTGCTTGCTTTTTCCAACACTTTACTGCATTGTCTGCTTACCTTTAAGTCATCAGTAATTATTACTGTCGTCTGATTGCATGCTAGGGAGTGTGGAAGGCCTAAGTTTTGTTACAAACATTGCACTGTTACCAGTGTTTAATATATTACTGTACTTGTTTGCACAGAAATAATCTCTAATTAAAACTATCGGTGGTTGTTTGTTATAAGATGTTTTCCTTACAGTTTTTTGTGGGTTGGCAGAGCCAAAGTAATCGTCTGCACGGGGAGCCTGAACATTCTAAGCTTAACCTTCAAACAGGGGCGGAGCCAAACTGTGATTGGGATCAGCTGTCACTCAATTAACACCTGCAGGTTTGCCTTAAAGGGTCGTTTTATATTATGTCCACAAGGCGGCGCTATATGTTAATTGTATAGCCTGGAGCATGTTATCACACACATGTACACACACACACACACACGCATGTACACATAATATGTTCTGCTAAGCTATTTATCTGATTGTTGTTGCTGTGGGCTGCAGGTATATGCTGGCACAGAGCTGCCTTTAGGATTTCTTTGCTGAGGGCAATATATATATATATGTCTACTCACCTATTGAGTTATACATTATACAGGGACCCTTCCTAATAAACAGTGAAATACAGTTCTCCTTCCAGCCCTCTCTTTACTAAAAAGAGAGTACCTTGTTAGGTGATACACCTGCCAATTGTACAGCGCTACAGAATATGATGGTGCTATATATATCAGTAATGAATAATAATCACTGTATCGCTCTATACGCGTGTTCAGTATTTGGTTGATACTAATAGACTAAAGGACACTTGAAATCTTTGTTGTTTTACATTGTGGAATTAGGAATAAGGATCCTGGGTGCTGAAGGTTTCCCCGTCATCCCTTTTGGGTATCCACATGTATTACACAGTAGAACAAAAGTTACTTCCGGCAGCCCGTTAAATAGTGGCGGAGGGAGAAGCGTTCAGCATATTAATCGTATGTAATTGTGCCACCTTTAGCTCCCTTGGTAGGTAAAAGCATCCTTTCTTTTAAACTAAATATCTACAAATAATTCTACTCATTGGAAATTGGATGAGCCATTAGTTCTTTTAAAAAATAATGGAAAATGTCATAGTTGGCACTTAAAATGTGCACAGGCTTCCTCAGGCTATAAAGTGATCGTATAGCGCCGCCTTGTGGACATAACATAAAACGACCCTTAAAATCTGGAATGGTGCAGTTAACCCCAACTATATATAGTTACATTGTCACCATTATGGTAGTGGAGACAAGGAGAATAACATCAAACTATTGAATTTGAGTCATGGCAACTCAATGAGGGCGCGTTTATCTTCCAACCTGTTGTGTGACTTTCCTTTAAGGCAAACCTGCAGGTGTTAATTGAATGACAGCTGATGCCAATCAAAGTTTGGTTCCGCCCCCTGTTTGAAGGTTAAGCTTAGAATGTTCAGGCTCCCCGTGCAGACGATTACTTTGGCTCTGCCGCCCCACAAAAAACAGTAAGGAACACGTTTTGTAACAAACAACCACCGATAGTTTTAATTAGAGATTATTTATGTGCAAACCAGTACAGTAATATATTAAACACTGGTAACAGTGCAATGTTTGTAAGTAAACTTGGGCCTTCCACACTCCCTAGCATGCACTCACTCCCTCTGCTCCCACAACTCAAAATAAAATATTTTCCACACTGGCTGGGTGAAGACTGTGAGAGTTAATGCAGTCTCATCGTTCTGACCATACTGTGACTTTGGGAGGTCCTCTCCCCTGTAATCATCCCCAGAGCCCCTTTGTCCCCTCATTCACTAAGCTGCACCTCTCTTTTTCCTCCCTCCTTACAGTTCAGGGATAGCTCAAATAAGCATTGCGGTGTCGGTGTGTGTGTATGTGTGTTTGAGTGGCTGTGTAAGTCAGGAATCATGGAAAGTATAAAACAGTCGGTAAGACACCTGACTTTTATGCCGCTATGTAAAAATATTTGCTCTAAAAATATAAGATAAAATACTTTTGTGAGCTGCGTATGTTAGAGAGGCTGTGTTCATATTCACACCATCACACTGTACAAGAACCCTTAGGTATGGAACCAGAAACCTTGTTCTTTGTAGTCATCCCACCTAACCACAACGTCCTTATGTGCTTTGTCTCCCCATTTGGCGTATAAAGCCTGTCTGTTCCTGAGTAGATGTGCGTAGGGGGGGCAGGCGAGTATAATATATCTGTGGGGTGGAGGAGTTTCCAACTGCCTGGTGGCGTAAAGGTTAGGTGGGTATCCTCCGATACGGAAGGTTACTGGTTCGTTCCCCCTGCTCACCTTATGTAAATCTATATAAGTTTTAGAGCGAGTGCATGTGAGTATAAGAGGACTACGGAAAGCTGAAATTGTTGGCCACGCGGGTGGCTCAGGTGTCTTATGCGCCGTACAAAAGGTTGCTGGTTCAATTCCCATGAGCCCTAACAGTCGTGGTGTCCGTGGTGGTGGGGTCGGCATTAGGTTAGGTGAGTGCGTGAGTCGGTGTGGTTGTGTATGAGTATGTATCTGTTTGTTCCGGCGTGTTTGTGTATGTCAGGACTCATGGGAAATGAATCACGAGATAAGGCACCTGTTTTTATGCCGTTATCTAAAGATATTTTGTGCTGAAAAAAAAAAATAATTGTTGCGTAGAGCTATTTATATATTTACACGGCTGTTTATTTCAAACACAACCATGAAGAATCGAACCACCAACCTTCAGCATCATAGGCAGCCCACTAATCCGTCGCGCCACAAGGTGATTACAAGCAACTGCTTTCCCCGTGGATATATAATGCCTGCCTGTGCCTGACTCACAGAGGCGGTATATAAATGTGAAACAGAAAGGATTGTTCGATTACCGTGTGGTGTAATGGTAACGTATCGACCTTCCATCCAAAGGGCTGCCGGTTCTAATCCAAGTATATTGCAAAGCTTTATTAGTAAGAGATACGTCCTTCTTTTATTTATTTTACAAAAAAACTTGCATTTAATAAATGGATTGCAAAAAGCCAGGTGACTGTGATTAGGAAGTAAAGTTCATATTATGGAAATATAATGGATGGTAGGGATTGCTTACAGTCAGGATGTGTATTTTTTTTACACTGTGATGTGAGGGATGTTGATGTTGAGGGAGATAATCGCTTTACTGCATTGTCTGCTTACCTTTAAGTCATCAGTAATTATTACTCTAAGTCCCTCTCGTCTGCTGTCACTGGCAGCATTCCCAATGCTAGATTTTCCCTCACTATTTCTACATCCCAAGTGCATTACTCTACATTTATCAAAATGAAACTACTGCTGCAACAATCATGACCATTTACTTAAGTCAGTTGCCATTGCAGTCATATTAAATATGGGCCCCAATACTGACTCCTGAGTGACCCCACAAGTAACAAAGTCTGGAAATCAAGCAAACTTTGTATTGAAATAATAGGCAAGGTGTGCAGTTCCATCCATTCTTACTAGTCGTACAACTAGACTTTTTGCTGTTTTGCCATAAAACAAGCTATATATACATATATTTTGCTATATTTTGTACTATTTACCTCTCCATGGACATAAGATGTCTGCCTGCTCCTGACTCACACCTGTACCTCATTTCCTGAATCAAAAGTCTATTTAACCCGGGCGTTTTCCCAGCCTTCTAGCCAGACCTTTGGGTTTCTTGGCGCTGCGTGTTGGTCCCGTGGAGCTGATTCTCTGGTCTGGAGCTTTGAGCGGCAAAGGTTTGTGAATTCTGTGATTTTGAAATGAATACAGCCCTCTAGAAGTTTCTTTACGTCACAGAGTGTCTCATATAGTCAGGGTATGCATAGTTTTTTTGTAGAAGTTTATTTGCCTGTTTGTTAATACTGTGAAAGTAATTTGTTTTACACACGTTTTTCAGTAGTTTGGTTGCACTTAAATGGTTAATTTCATACTTGGATGTTATTTCATAGTATACAGGAGCTCTCGTGGGCCATAATCCTGTTTAGAAGCTGTTTTCTATATATATTTTTTATTTGGCTAATGTGTTTGTCAAATATACTTTGGAAATGCAGGGTTTGCCCCCCCCCATTAACCCTAAGAGGGCCCTCCTAACCTGTTTATGTCAAATTATGTTACATACTACTTATACCCTGTCTAGCCATTGTACAGCGCTACTAAATATGATGGCGCTATATAAAACAATTAATATTGGGGCTGGAACTCACCATGTGCAGCAAAAATGGCCTCATGAAGTTTAGGGCTGGTCTCAAATTGTTTCCATGTTTTGTTTTAATCCCCGGTCTGGCCCCTAACAATGCTTTACTACAAATTGAGGACAAAGAGCCGAATAATCATTTTACTGAGTTTATTTTAATCTTTAAAGGGTGAAAACAGAAGAGGGAGCTGGTCCATTGGCACAGGTGAATGCATGCAGGGGGTAAGGCATGTGAACCAGGGGGGGGGTCACGTCGGTGCCATAAAGCAGGGCTCTGCCGAAATGCGGTGGGCTGAGTGAGCCCCGTAATGTTAAAATGAAAACTCCTGTATCCTTATTGGGCCCTCGTAAGGAAATGGAATCCCAGTCCCGGGTGGAGCTCGTTAAATGGAGCTCGTTAGAGCTTTGATAGGGGTGTGGTGATTGGACGTTAATTGGAGTCAGGCGGGGGTATAAAGGGTAACTAGAGAACTAATGCAAGCTTCTTGTCCCAGCTCTTGGTTTGCAGACCTGTTTGCTGCTGTTCTGTTTGCCGCCGGTTTCTCGCCTGTTGCTTTGGCTGCACAATCAATGTTATCACCACAACTCTTTCACTGCAGATGATCGTCGTCCGTGTAAGAGTAGAGTATAGAGAGACTCACAAACTTTGGCCCCCGCCGTCTCATCTCCGCCTCGTACTCCGCTCCGGACGCCGCCAGCGTGCTGAGGCTGCCCGCCGGGGAGCCGTCTCCTTCCACGCGATAGACCTTTAAGCTGTTGCATGAAAGCGCTTGCTGGATGTAGGCAGCTTCTTGGAACACGTCGTAGAAGTATCGGCAGGTAAAAACGCCTTCCGCTCCGACGAGGGGAACTGACGGCTCCTTCAGGCTGACAGACGTCTTGTAATTGCAGCTTAAGGGACCGTTTCCATGAAGCGCTCCGGTCTTCCTGCAGACAGCGTGCGCGGCGCTGCTCCGATCGCACAGCTGGAGCTTTATCACGGTGAATGCGTCCTGCAGAGAACATTCACTCGAATTAAAACTGGCATTCCATGAGAACGAACCAAACGAGCATTCATTCAATTTAACCCCTCGTGCACCAAATCTGTCTGGAGTCAGAGAATGGACCCCCCCAAATGTATTTTCAGTGCGATTTGGGTCATTAAAACATTCCATCTCGTTACACAAGGCCGTTATCCCTTCAACTTTTCAGCTGTGTACGAAGCACGGATTGTATCAGAATTCCAGGATCAGCAGCAGCTCCCACCTGCAATTGTCCTTGGCTGCTATTAAGTTGGTGAGTAGACCTAAGTCCTAAGCGTGCTACAAACTACAAATAAAAAATGCAACCTGTATCCCACAAACTCTTTACTCACGTGGTCTTCGCTGTAATGGCAGATTTTTTTTCCGGTGTCCTCAAGGTCCTGGCTATGCCCAGATCCGCGATAAACTCCTTGGTTTATGGCGATCAGCGCTGCGAATGGAGACACAAGAATTCTCCTCTTGAAGCATGCAAGGTATTGAATATTTTTTCATTGTTTTTATATTTTAATGCTTTTTCTTGATCCATCATGAATAACTGGGTTGTTACCAATCTTAACTTTCCCTGATCCACCCTTGGTAGGACTTTGTAGCTCTGTATAAACAAACGCCCATGGGTTAATGAATGACCGATCCCCATAAAGAGGTGGTGCTGAGCCCCCCCCCCCCTCTGGTTACATGGGAGGTAATGAGGGAGATGGTGTGTAAGAGTTTACCTATGACTGTCAGGAGGCAAATCAAGATGATAAAGATTGCTGATCCAGAGTCCGGGGCTGAAGACATGACATCCGCTCCCGACGTACCCCTCAGCGCAGAGGCAGGTGAATAGGGCTGGCGAGCGTGGCACGTGCCGTGTTTGCAGAGGTGGCTGGCACATCCGGTGTAGACACGGTGAGCCTCTGTGCCGTTCTCTGTACGCAGGTATCCTGCGGGGCACCTGTGGAATTAAACAGGGAGGGAAGGGGTTAAATCTACAATAACTAAATCATGTAAAGTGTTTCAAAATGTTTCTACCTCTTTCATACAGGAGAACAATTCTCCTTATCCCTTGACACACGAGTGGTGGTTCAACCATCGAGCGGAGTGAATGAGTTGTATGAAGTCATCTTAACTGGGAATGCTTAGAAAGCACAAGGTAAGACCCCAAAGCACTAATCTCTCCCGAAGTCTTGTGACCCCCCCCAGCATGCGTTGGGTGATACCTACATTCGTGGTTCATCCATAGATCAATCCAGACAAAGCCGGGGCTGCTGCTACAGACGTCGGAGACGGAGCCTTCGGTCACTCCTTCCCGGCTTATAACTGACACCGGCAAGACTATTGTGTCCTCCATGGGCAGGCAGTAGCCCTTCATTCTCGCGTCCTTTTTGCATCCTGATTTCACAGAAGGAATTTGTGATCAGCGCATTATAAAACAGTGAGAATTCCAGCATCAAATGGTGTATGCCAGGTAATGACGGGTTGGGAGAAGTTTAGTGCACAAAGCGTAAACACTTATCTTACTATCTAACGATTGTTTTTTTTTAACCTTAATAACCCGATTGGTTGCTTCCCAGAATCGCGTCTCTCGGATCGACTTTAATTTCTTTGTAGGTCCCGTGAGCTGCTGTCATCTCTCGGTGCTCCCCTCCTCCATTGATGCAGAATGATTTCACACTTCGCTTTCTTTCCAAGCCGACTTCATTCCACTCTCCAGTGTCTATTTCATGGTCTGGCAGTGTGACCGTGTTGGGACCATCACTGAGATTGTAGGAGACTGTTAGAAGTCCATGCCTCACCTTGACAAAACAAAAGGTGCTGTTCCCTGGGTCACGCTGAACCATCGCGTGCCGAAGCTCCGCAATGATCTACAGGCTGCTCGCCATTGCTGCGGACCCGGACCACCAACCAGTGGAGCACTCTGGGCACTCGCAGCGAACGCTGAAATACAATGACCCTAAAGCTGTCCCATCTACAGGCTGCTCTGAATCAGGAGCGTCAGATGTGGACGCGACTCTACCCTACGTGCAGTGTGGCGTGTGTCAAGGTATGGACTCCATGCTGTGTTTGGTACCTGCAGGTGGATGGATTCGCTCCGGTCCTTTGAAGACAAACTCAGGATGATGCTGTCGGCGTTGCGTGTTCTTAACGTTGAGTGAAAATGTGTCCGCTGGAGAGAATGAGGGAGCAGGTACCGGATGTGGCCTCCAGGATGGAAGAAGTGTTTGTGGACATCTGCAAAAAGATGAGTATATAAAGTGGATTACGCTATTCACTATGAAACAGAAATGATCTTCCAGCAGAGCACCAGGCTGTGGCAGAGCGTTCAGATGATGTGATGTATGAAGCGTCCTTTCTGGCGAAGCTTTGGGCACAAAAACTCGAATGGAGTCCTTG
This sequence comes from Spea multiplicata, assembly GCA_009364415.1. NCBI lineage: Eukaryota > Metazoa > Chordata > Amphibia > Anura > Pelobatidae > Spea > Spea multiplicata. The sequence goes on from VKOC01003104.1 coordinate 26,520, forward strand.
ATGATCGCACCTAGACTCCCCATTTTCCAATAATCTACACCATATTCTGGGCATTCACAAGGATGTTCAGGTGAGTCTCTTTAATATAACACAAATATTGGCATGAAAAATAGTACTTCTAAATAAGGGGTGTCCCAACTGCAGCCCTCCAGCTGCTGCAGGACTACATCTCCCATACTCCTCAGCCAGCCGCTTAGCTGAAGGAGCATTATGGGAGATGTAGTCCTGCAGCAGCTGGAGGGCCACAGTTTGGACACCCCTGTTCTAAATGGCTTAATATAAAACACATTTGTATATTGGGATACATTGTGATATCAGCAAGGTGGTTGAACCATTCATTCATGTTGTGTCTCCTAATGTCCTTGTAGAGTTATTGCCCCTGAGCACATCGGTGTAAGTAAGCCAAGCCTGTACCTTTTCCGCAGTCTTGGTGAGCGGGTGGGCAATTACATGTACCCTTCCTCGCACAGCCTGGGGAGATATTAACTGCCTCCAGCGGGGCTGCTAGATCATACACCTGTGTTAAAGGAAACACACACCCCATAAAGAAAATGATTAGATATCATTCTGCAGGATCAGCACAAAGTAGCTCAGATAACTCAGCGGAAAGCTTTGATACAGACCCTGCTACCGGTTACGTTCTTACGGTTTAGTTACCCTTTGTTTACCCTCCTTGTGCAGTCTGGCTGCATTTTGCGAGTTGTATTTTATTGCTCTTCATCGCATTTGTCAAGATGCTTGTCGAATTCAAATTGTCAAATTCTACCACGTCCCACCAGAACGAGCCCCCCCGTCTGTACTGAATATTGGTAATAATACATGTTACTAATCAAAGAACTTTCTAATTTATTTTCATGTTTTATAGGAATCATTACCAACCTCTGTCCTACGTGATACGGGCAGGGACTATCCTGCTAACCCACTTGGTTATACCGCGTCCCTCTGCTCAGAGACCCCAAAGTACCGAAGCTGATCCATTTTACCAGATGCATCCGCAGCTCCCACGTCCACTACAGAGCCAGAGTGGCCGTCTGCAGTAAGAGGTAAGCAATGCTCTGCGTGATAGAAAGTCTATTACCTGCTTATTAAGGATGATGTGGCGGAGACAGCCTTTAAAGGGTTTGTGCAGAAGGAGATTGTGGGAACGGGTAGATGACTGCTTAACGCCTCTGAGCTGCAGAACAGCATCTGGATCCCAAAACCTGCAGAGAATGGCATGCATATCAGACATGGGTCACAGTATCATGTGGTGTGGGGCTTTACTACTGCAGATATTAAACATGCATAAAAATTGTCATGACTCCAACACTTCCTTTCTCTTCAGCCACGCAGATTACAAAGCCAGTGAAGCAGCCGCTAGGCATTAATCCCACCTTATTGTCTGTGACTGCAGTCAAGTCAGCCCTGCTTTCCAGCCCAAGCCGTCCGTGTGCTCCATACCTTCTGTCCTGCATGATGACTCCGTGGACTCCACAACTCGTTCGATCCTCTGTAAGTAGCTTTCCTCCGATCCCCTCTGTCTCATTTATCAAAGCCATGTGGCAGCGATCCAGTCGGGCTGACTCCCTGCACCGAAGTAAATGAAGTCAGTAATTCATCTTCCCTGACTGCCCGACGTTGACATTTCCTTTTAATTAAATTTGAGGGCGTGCAACTTGAATTGTGTATTATTTGGTGCGACTTGTCTTGGTTATATGTTCCATGTAGAGTTAGCAGAGGGTCAGTTAGTTGAGTATAATGCAGCTCGGTGTCTACTCTTAAAGATTCTCCTTAATTCTACTTCTGTGCATGAAGGAGAATATCTAAGCGTTCCTGTGGCTGCATTAATTACACGTCTGGCTCATGATGTGATTAACTTACTTTCTCTTTCATGTGCAGGTCTATCCGATGCCGTTCTCCGTCTGTAACGTTCTCCTGCTCTAGAAAGCCAAGCATCAGTGGCGTCAGGTCTTGTCTGAAGATGAGAAGGAGCCGGCCACTCGTAATCTCTTTGGGAACGGAAACAAAAACCACATCAACAGCAGTGCAGCTGGACCCGGATCAGATTGTAACAATGTAATTCAATTGTGATAAGTGTCAATGTAGATTTTCTATTTTTACTTGATGTTACTCATGACTTCAAAATTGTATTTGTAACTCCATGCCTTGTGATTTGTAACTCATTGCATTGTACTTGAGATTTGTTACTCCTTGCCTTGTGATTTGTTACTCTTTGCTTTGTGACTTGTTACTCTTTGCCTTGTATTTGAGATTTGTTACTCTTTGCCTTGTGATAAACTTGTGATTTACTTGTGATTTGTTACACTCTGTAATGTAATATGTAGACATTCAATAAAAATGGTTTAGTTCTTGATTTCTTCTCAGTTTGAATTGATTAAAACACAGAAAGAAACATACAAGATTATCTTCCTTCTGAAGAAGCGCAAAAGGAAACAAGGGGTATATAATAACTACATAACAAGTATATAATATAAGGGAGTGAAGATGGTCTACCCCTACTCTAGTTGATGCTGTTCCTCCTCCCTACGTTCTTTCCTGATACTCACCAACTGGGATGAAGTTCTTCCTGTCTCTTGACGCTCCGCTGTGTAGTAATTATACATCTGGACTGTCGCTTACAAACTCCAGCGATAGATGGCTGTCCGAACAGGGGCCGATACCGTGAAATGTTCTGAGTCTGCTGACTGCGTGGCCCAAGGAACGAAGTCAAACAGCGACACCTAGAAAAACAAATTGAAATATTTTAGTTTCACAGGAACACTGTCTGAAGTTGGTGACGTAAGGGATAAGTCACACGGGAACATGGTCCAGAGAATCTGCCTACCTGTAACCGGTGAGAGTCGACGTGCAAGTCCCACCATTCAGGCAAGGGTTTTGGGGCAGAGACAAACAGTTCTGGTAAAATGTTTCCGTACCGGCTATCAGCTGGACTCGTTTCTGACTTTGGGAATTGAGACTAAGGATGCGTTACCTCCATCCATGAGAGGTGGGGATCTGCTGACTGCGCTATGGATTCTGCTCCCGCCATCCTGCGAACAGAAATCAATGGATACTTGAGAATTCCTTTCCTTCAGAACCAATCGGATCTGACATTGAGAAGAATACAAAAAAAACTCAGTTAAAACGGCACCAAAAACATATCTAGAAACCATCCCAGTTCTGTAGCCATTAGGTGCCCCGGACCAGCTCCCTCCCACAATAAACGCAGATAAAGATGATTAAAACGCATCGCTCTTAGATGTTTACTTTTATTACAAAGTGATAAACCCCCAGCTGCACCCTCAGAGATTCAAAATCAAGGGAATTATTTCCACAAAACTCTGAAAGACAAACAGGATACATCTAGATATCATGAGACTGATAAATATTCAGCGTTTTGTAATCTCATTAAGTTTAAGAGGCATCCAACGTTATTCTTACTCAGTATTAACACCATAAACGCGCTCTCCATACCTTCTCTCTCTGGCCTGTCAATAAGCTCCGTAAGATCTCAGGTTTGAGGCAGCTCCGCCTACCGAAAATGTCCCGTCGGTCACGTTATCCTCTGCGTTCACCGAAGATGTGGATATGGCTGGGATGGGCAGCTGCCATGTCTGCCGGGACGGCCTGGAGCTGGTCACCTCTGCTGACTCCAGACTCATCCTCCTCTGTGAATTCCTCTGCTGTAATGCCTAAAATGCGGGTTAAAAAGTTGTGACTGAGAAGCAGAGATAGTAAAGTATTAACCCAGATAGGAGCGGGGAAGGGTATTGGGGTTAAGCACTGAGTAGGACAGGGGTCACTTAATTCCAAGAGTGTTCCTGTCCCAAGGCCCACCATTTCCTTCTATCACTATGCAGGCATACTATATCATTTTAATGTCTTTATGGTGCGATGTACAGGAGTCCAGGGAATTATATACATATATATCTAGCTCTGGTGACCTATACATCACTTCTTTATCTAGTGCAAACTCTATGATGGTATAACCAGGCAGTCTTCCCATCAAATGTCCCAGTGGAGTGCTACAAGAATCTACCCAAGACCCCTCTGCACGACTTATTACTTACTTGTGAGTCTCAGAGACACCGAGCTGCAGAAGGCGTCACTTCCAATCTCTTGTACATACATTTTGATAGTAGAGAAGGTATCTGGTCACACACCGTCAGAAACCGTGATATTGAGGTCATACGTTCCCTGTGGAGGTCTCTCAGTCATTAGGATTGTCCCGTTGTTTTGCTTCAACCAAAAATACCTGCAGAAAACAAACTGTCAATGCAATGTTATCTTCCTCAGACACGTATTCTCTCTCCCTCATACACCATCCATGGAGGATGTTAAATAAAGTTAAAACAAACCAATAAAAACAATGCTTCAATGTAAGTCCTGGGCAGGGGCCGAGCAGTCGCTCGTGACGTTTTCAGCGACCGCTCGGCGCCCCTTACTCTCCGTGACTCAGTCGCGGTGCCGGCGTTTCATGCTGACCGGCGGAGTTATTCCAGTGCTCAGCTGTGAAGCGCGCACCGCGGCAAATTGGGAAGACGGACACCTCCCCCTCCCTCCGCAGGACTCCGGCAACAAGGTAAGTAAGGATAGGGAGAAGGGGCAGAGGGGGGCAGCTGAGGAGGGCAGTGAGAAGGGGCAGGGGGGGGGCAGTGAGAAGGCAGGCAGGGGGGGCAGTGAGAAGAGGCATGGAGGAGGAGCAGTGAGAAGAGGCAGGGGAGGGCAGAGAGAAGAGGCAGAGGGGGACAGTGAGAAGGGCATGGAGGGCGCCAGAGGAGTAGTTCGCACAGGGCGCCAGAATACTTAAGGCTGGCTCTGCATACGCAATACACTTCAGTTCTCTCCCTCATATATCAGACATGCATTCTCCCTCTCATACAACAGACACTTCTGCTCACTCCCTCATACACCAGACATGTCGTCTCTTTCCCTCATATACCAGACATGTCTGTTTGTTCCCTCATACACCAGACACATCTTCCCTCATACACCAGACACATCTTCCCTCATACACCGGACATGTCTTCTCACTCCCTCATACACCAGAGTCATCGTCTTCTCACTCCCTCATAACCCAGACATGTCGCCTTACTCACTCATACACGTCATCTCGCTCCCTCATACACCAGACACGTCTTCTTGCTCCCTCAGACACCTGACACGTATGGTTGTTCACTTACATAACAGACAAGTTATCAAGCTCCAACATACACCAGACACGTCTCCTCACTCCCTCATACACCAGACATGTCTTCTTCTCTTCCTCATACACCAGATACATCTCCTCTCTCCCTCATATACCAGACACGTCATCTCACTCCCTCATACACCAGACATGTCTTCTCTCTTCCTCATACACCAGACACATCTTCTCTCCTCCTAATACACCAGACATTTCCTCTCACTCTCATCCACCAGAAACATCTGCTTGCTATCTCATACGCCAGATATGTTTTCTCCCTTTCTTATACAACAGACATGTCATCTTGCTACCTCATATACCAGACACTTCAGCCCGCTCCCTCATACATTAGACACTTCAGCCCGCTCCCTCATACATTAGAGACTTCAGCCCACTCCCTCATACATCACACACTTCAGCCCGCTCCCTCATACATCACACACTTCAGCCCGCTCCCTCATACATCAGACATGTCTTCTTATTCCCTCATACACCAGTCATGTCTTCTCTCCCCCTCACACACCAGACACGTCTTCTCTCTCTCTTATACACCAGACATGGCTTCTCAGTTCCTCATACACCAGACACTTCAGTTCACTTCCTCAAACATCAGACATGTCTTTTCGCTCCCTCTTACACCAGACACTTTATATTACTCCCTCAAACATCCTCATACACATCTTCTTGCTCTCTTATACACCAGACATGTCTTCTCACTCCCTCATCCAGCAGACATGTCTACCCCCTCTCTCATACAACAGACACATCTGATTACTCCCTCATACATCAGACACGTCTTCTCTCTCCCTCATACATCAGACATGTCTACCCCCTCTCTCATACAACAGACACATCTGATTACTCCCTCATACATCAGACACGTCTTCTCTGTCCCTCATACACCAGACATGTCTTCTCTCTCCCTCATACACCAGACATGTCTTCTCTCTCCTTCATACACCCAGAGCCGGCCTTAGGGGTGTGCGACCGCACAGAGCGCCATAGCAACAGGGACGCCTGCCCGGGACTTCAATTAAAGCATCGTTTTTTTTGTCTTGTTTTTTTTTTACTTTATTTAACATTATCCATGTTAAATAAAGTTTTTTTTAAACTTTATTTAACATGGAGGATGTTCAATAAAGTTAAAACAAACAAATAAAAACGATGTTTCAATTTAAGTCCCGGGCAGGGGCACCGAGCGTTTTCAGCGACCGCTCGGCACCCCTCACGGAGAGTGAGGGGGGTCAGTGATAAGGGGCAGGTGGGGCAGTGAGAAGAGGCAGAGGGGGGGCAGTGAGAAGAGGCAGAGGGGGGGGCAGTGAGAAGAGGATGGAGGGCGCCAGAGGAGTAGTCAGCACAGGGTGCCAGAATACTTAAGGCCGGCTCTGCATACGCAATACACTTCAGCTCTCTCCCTCATATATCAGACATGCATTCTCCCTCTCATACAACAGACACGTCTGCTCACTCCCTCATACAACAGACACGTCACCTCGCTCCCTCATACACCACACACATCTTCTCTCTCCCTCATACACCAGACACATCTTCTCTGTCCGTCTTACACCAGACACATCTTCTCTCTCCGTCATA
>VKOC01003105.1:0-48685 GCA_009364415.1 Spea multiplicata
GTTACGCCCCTGCAGAGTGACACTGTGCGACTAACTCTGCTTTCTCAGATAACCATGATGCTATAGTTGTGGGGGATGGGGTTTTGAATGCCAGTAATATCCTCTTGAAACAAAATAGTTTACCTCCGAGGAGTTTATCCTAAGAGATGTTTTAAGGGGAAAAGAATCAATAAAACATGTAAACTGTTCTTCTTATGTTGTAAATGGTTTGTTTTTGTTTGAAAACGCAATAAAAATGTTTAAAAGTAAATAACCCCATTTCTCCTGGACTCCAATTAAGTCCATAGCCCCAGTATAATATGTATGTGTATATGTGTGTGTGTATTAGCAGGCGGGTTTCAGGGCAGTGTATATGGGTGTCTATGGGCAGTGCATAAGTGTATATATGTGCAGTGCAAAATTTTATTCTAGCTGGGCAACCCGTCACTATGTGTCTAACACTGACCATCGAGCATCTATGTGGCACAAACACGTTTTCAGCTTGGGGTATAACTGAGATTACAAAGATTCTTATAATACCGGTAATTTAAAAAGTATTGTAGCCAGTTCTTGTCCCTTTTTTGGAGCTAGGTTGTCTGGACCAGGTGCCTTCTCCAGTTTCAGAGACGTAAAGGGTAGGGGCACTCCTTCTCACTCAATAGATTTATGCAACAAAGCCTTCTGCTCCACTGATTGTTTGAGTAGTTGCATATAACAAGTAAATCTTAGTAATTCAGCTACCTTTTTTATACGGGGCTCTAAAAAAAGGATAGAAAGCCCCTGAATCCTGTTGCCTAAGAGCTTGTGTTTTCATGGGAGAGAATTGGGCTTTAATGAGTTGTGCTATTAGTTGACCAGGTTTATTTTCCTGCCTGTAAAATCCAGCCAACTTTAATCTTAAATAACACACTTAATTTGCCAGAATATCAGAGGCTGTCTTTGCTTGTTGGAATACTTCTTTGTTGCCATGGGAGTGTATACAGTATATGACATCTCTTTGTGTTGCATTTTTGGAAGCTAAACTTGTCTAAGTTTGTGCTTTATTTATGCATTTTCTTTTAAGCAACATCGGAAATGATATGGCTCCATAATTCTACCATTGGCAGAATTTGCTTAAAATTCACCATAGAAATTCTACAGAAAAAGCCTGACAACTTTACTAGTTGATTCTCCAAATAAACAAGGATGGCACCAGAAGCTTCACCTGCCTTCATACAGTCTTTTTTATATAATCACATATAGGACTATAGGGCAGACAGAAGAGGATATTGGAGAATCAAGAGGCAGTACTTTGGTGAGAGAAGGCTAGGTTAATTTGGTTACCACCGCAGGGGTTGGGAGAGGTTGTCAACTGTGAAAGACCATAGGAAAAGTGTCAACAATTTAAAGTAGCATGGGCAGAAGGATTGTCGAATAACATCAACCAGGATTAAGGTGCAGATTCTTGAGGAGACAAAGAGAGATTCAGTCATTCAGAAAATTATTTAAAAACTATTTATAAAATGGAATGTAGTAATCACCGCCACATGCATGACAAGCAAAGAAAACAGAACGATGGAGTGAACTGCAAAAGGAGAGAAAACAAGGAGGAGTTTGTGGTAAGCACTGAAAGGTGCAGGGAGAGAAGAAAGAAAACAAACGCACCCTCCCTGCTGAGTAACTAATTCTAAAAATTTAGCTTTAAACTGATAGTATATTTTTCCAGTTTTTATTACATTTTGCAGATGTTTTAAACTGCTCATTTGACTAAATAATCTAAATAATAAAATCTTTTTGGTCATATGTTTTTGTAAACCCATGTTTGTTTCAGCTTCAATACAGGATACACTGGATTTCCAGGGAGCCTTCCCATGATTTCTTTGCTTAATGGTAAATAATGACACTAGGGATTAAATTATACAAGTTGACTTAGCTGACACAATGCAGTTAGACCAGGGGTGTACCTAGAGTGTTTGGACCCCCCACACACAAATAATTAATGTTGGCAAGAATATTTGTTTAAACATTTGTAAACTGTATGTCAGGTGGAAACAATAGAAATCTGAAAAAATAAAATATGAACTAATAAATTAAATATGTTTACAAAAATAACATTTACTGAACATATATGGTAGAACATAATGCCTATCACTATATACTGAGCCAGAGATTCATGGTGGTACAGTGCAACTCCCTATACAGTGAGCCAGACATTGATGGTAGTGCAGCATAACCCCATATCACTATACACTAAGCCAGATATTGATTTGGTATCAATATAAATGGTTTTAGATACATAAATGAGAAAATGAAAGTATAACAAAGATTAGGTTTAAAAAAGCAAGGTATGTGAAAGAGGATAACTATGTTAAAGGATACGATTGCTGAGCATCTGAAATCACATGGATTTCAAGATCAGAAACACGTGTTTACTTCAGATCATGTCAAACTAAAGTTGTTGTTTTTTTTTTGATTGAGTGACTAAAATAATTGATAATGGTGGTGCAGTTGACATTGTGTATCTGGATTTCAGTTTGGCAGTGACAGGCAGAGGGTTGTAGCAAGGTCTTGTTATCTGTGGGGTACTTCAGGGATCTGTACTTGGACCCATTCTCTATTTTTATTAGTGATATTAGTGATTTTAAGGTCTTGATGTTAAGGTATGTCTTTTTGTTGATGACACAAAAATGAGAATAAGTATGGAATATTTGATACAGTCCAAACCTCAACATCTGCGGAAACGGGATTTAGGGGTAATTATTTCAGAGAATCTAAAGATAGGTAGACAATGTAATAGAGCAGCAGAAAATGCTAGCAGAATGTTTGGTTGTATAGGGAGAGGTTTTTCGCAGCAGAAAGAAGGAAGCGCTCGTGTTAAGAGCACCAGTCAGACCTCAATTGGAAGATTGTACACAGTACTGGAGACCGTTTCTCCAGAAGGATATACAGTGCCTTGCAAAAGTGTTCATATATACAATATACAAAATTGAAAATACGATAGGTAAAAGTGCGCTACAACACTCTGTGGGAATCCCTCTCTCCCACACTTCAACAAGATAAAAGACAGGTATTGGTGGTGCAACCCACTCATTTTTTTGTTGTTTTGTTTGTTGGGGGGTTTGTATCATTTGGTTTACACAACAGGCCTACCACTTTGCAGATGCAAAATATTTTTTATTGTGAAACAAAAAAGAAATAAGACAAAAATACCCAGAAAACTTGAGCGTGCGTAACTATTAACCCCCCCAATCAATACGTTGTAGAGCCACCTTTTGCAGCATTTATAGCTGCAAGTCACTTGTGGTAGTCTCTATAAGTTCGGCACATCTAGCCACTGGGATTTTGCCCATTCTTGTTTTGCCCACAACTTTGTCCCTTAACGGTTCAGAGAATTCCTTGGTCTTGATGGTGCTGCTTGCTCAGTGGTGTTGCAGACTCTGGGACAGAACAGGTGTATATATATATATATATACTAAGATCATGTGACAGATCATGTCACACGTAAATTGCACACAAGTGGACCTTACCTATTATGTGACTTCTGAAGGTTAAAGGGTTAACCCTTTGAAAGTAATATTAGGAAATGCTGAGATAAGTGGTAAAGGTTAATACAGTAAATGACTTTAAGTATGCATGGGATAGGCAGAAGGCTGTCCTAGATTCCCCAATTCCCAATATTTCACACACACACACGTACACACGTACACACGTACACACGTACACACGTACACACGTACACACGTACACACACGTATTGAAGAAACTAACAGGTTGAGGTGTCTGCATCCTCCCTAAACAATGGAGTTTATTCACTAAAGGGAGTGTTGACATGAGAGTTTGCATAGTTGTGTTTAGCTTGGCTTCAGAATATATTATGAAGGTTCCGATCCAGTGACCTTCTTCTACATGGAAAACTTGGCAGTAGGGCCTCATCTCACACATTTGAATTATGCATTATATGGAGCCAACTCAGCCTTTTCATGCTAGCGAAATTTGCTCCATGAATAGTGAAGTGAGAGGGTTAAAACTACAATTCTCCTACAAACTATCTCCTACAAATAAACCTCAATGAAACATTTACCTTAGTTTACACAATGCTTATATCTCTTACAAATATAATTTAATATTCCCCCTGTTTAGGTTACATCTGCATCACTTCTAAATTATATTTTGATATTTTCCTAGTTTATACTATGTTTGCATCTCTCTAAATGATAATTTCATCTTTCCTTAGTTTATGCTGAGGTACAATGATCACACCGTTAATGGTTCTATATTTAGTGTATGACATCAAAAGCCACATTAACCAGCATTTCTTAAATATCACCTTGTAAATAAAGCAATTCTATATGATACATAATCTGGTACTCATATGACAGGAAACACTAATTTAATTTGTGAGTGATTAAACAATTTAAAACATTCCATACTACATGCGGACATTAATCTGTCAAACCAATGATCATCCTTGTGCCATGTTTTTTGTATATACTCCAAAAAAATATGAAGCATGAATAATGTTTATGAAAGTGTAGGTTTGTAATGAATGTGTCTTTCATAAACATACCAGAAACAATTACAGTTTCAAATATCCAGTTCAATCAATAAGAAAATGTAGAAGTAAAATGCCTAATGTTTATCTTACAAAATGCATTATGTTGCATATAATGTAAATGTTTATCCTGCCTGGGTTTTTAGATAGAGTAACATATACTTTATGTATCAACAGTACTTATGTTTTTATTATCATAGATCAGATTTTTACTGATACATACATTTAATCATATTTTACATATAAACATATATTTCATTTTTTTAAATAAATTGATTATATAGTTAAGAGGGAATTCAAGTGATGACTGTTCTAGAAATATTGTGGTTGGTTCAAGGCAACATTACCAAAAATGTTATTCTATAACTTCTCCAGGCTTGGCCTGATAGTTACTGAGCAACACTTACTTCGGACATTACCAATTTTGATAAATAAGTGGTTATTTATCAAATTAATAATTGTATCGATATATTAGAGCGACTACTTCATTAGCACATTGGTATTGGAAATTTGCATCTGGTTTTACGGAATCTATATTTTTTAAAGGCCCTATAACTGTCCCATTTTAAGATAGGCAATTGATAAAGATAATAAAAGATATATAAAAACATATTATAAAAATTAAAAAAAAGGAGAAAAGGAGGAATAGGCAAGACAACTAACAACCCTTTTTTTTGTTTTTATTATTTTCTCTGGCATTTGGCCAAACGCACCATAACAGACACTTCTTGTATGTTAAACTAACAACCTAAAGCAAATCTTTTCTAAAAAAAAAAATCTTCCTTCTGATTAATTCTTTTACCTGTTTTTTCTACTATTTTACTATCATCCTACAACGAGTGCGGGGATTACCTTCCACAACAGGAAGGGAGCCAGACTGGTCGCAAGGCAGTTAATGATCAGGAACCCGTAATCGGAGTGGTATAGTATCCTATTCTATGATAATCTGTGATGAGTGGGCTGGGATTGTGGGAAAAGTAGTTTGTTGGCCTGTTGGTTCGGAATTCACATCTGACTTCCAGAAGCTGACCCTGGGGGTTTGTTTGGGGATTCTGGCCCAGGCAGTGGCATGCTATATTCTGCATCTTTGATTGCATATTATGGTAGAGGGATAAATTACATAATATTATTGGCCATTTTTTACATTACTTAGATCATAACTCAGATTATAAAGTAACAATAGTCCACTATCCAGTATAGATTGTTTTGTTTTCTTATACAAGTAAGCCAACACATATTTAAAATTAAAACGTATATTTGGATTAATTCCCATATTTAAATGCTTAGTGTGTATATTATGGCATGTTACTGTATAGCATGGTAAGTCTTATACCAAATGGCACCCCAGGCATGAGCTCTGCGGTGAACTGCGTCCCTCTATCGGACAGGATTTCTTGGGGGAACCCGACACGGCTGCTGCCTCTGCGGAGATAGAAGATAGAGCTATGGCTTCAGGGTAACGGGTAGCAAAATCTACAACGGTCAGAATATAGCCCTTCCCGGACCGACTGGGTTTTGATAAGGGGCCAATTAGATCTATTGCGATCCTCTGGAAGGGTTCGCCTATGATGGGCAGGGGTTGGAGGGGTGCTTGGGATTTATCATGCCGGTGTCCTACTCGCTGGCATGGGTCGCAAGTGCGGCAAAAATGTTTTACTTCCTGGGATAGTCAGGGCCAGAAGAACACCTGAATTAAACAATCTTCTGTACGTGTGATGCCTTGATGGCCGGCCATAGGAGCTTCGTGGGCAAGGGCTAGTAATGCAGGACGATAGGTTGCAGGCACTACCAGCTGCAGTTTTGGAATGGCCGTGCTACCCTGTTTGTGTCTGGGACTGTCCCTGTATAATAAACCCTGGTGCCAACATATTTTGTCCCCTTGGGGTCCTAGCTCTCCTGAGTCGGCTTGGGCTCGATATTTGGCGAGGGTCGGGTCAGTGGTCTGTTGGGTTTTAAAGTCGTCGGGAGGGTCATGGGAGCGGTTTGGTCAAGATAGTCGGAACAGGGGAAGTATTTACCAGGTCCCCGGAATTGAGGAATTGAGTGCTTGTGTTGCTTGGGCACGGGTCACAGCCAGACAAGTGGGTGGCTTTGAGCTGGTGCCCTCTGGAACAAAACACGTTTCCATGCGGCCCAAATCATTGCCCAGTAAAATGTTGGTGGGTAATGCTGGCATGATGCCTACTTCTCGTTGTCCTTCGCCAGCCCCCAGGTGGACATGTGCAGTAGGAATCTTGTGCACTTCACCGCCTGCCACTCAGACATCCAGGCGTGCCCAGGGGGTAAGGACTCTGGTTGGATGAGGGTGAGGGTAACTCCGGAGTCTTGTAGTCCCTCTGCCAATTTCCCATTGATCAGCACTGGCTGGTGATGATGCTGTCATAGGAAGGCTGCTGTAGAAGGGCGATCTTGTAGTAATATCCCGGATGGGGGTCTCTGCTGGCTGTGTGAGCATCACGCTCAAGGTAGGTTCCTGTTGTGATATAGTCTTGTTCCCTAGCGGGGCTCACACAGTGGGCCCAGGGGCATAGCGGGAGTTGGGTCCAGGTTATCAGGCTAGACTGGTAGGGCAGTTCCACCATACATGCCCTGGCTGTTGGAACTGATGGCAAATGATAGAGGAGTACGTTCTAGCCGCATGGCTGTAAGGTCGGGGGGCTGCAGACATCAGGGGAAGTGGGGCATGGGAAGGCAGTCCTTTATTTGGGGCCATCTGAGTCCCAGGGACTCGGCATACGGGGTGTCTTACATTAGTAAACTTATCTCCCAAGCGGGTTGCTTCCTCCAGGGTTAGTGGATCCTGATCTCGCACCCAGTCTCGGACTTCTCCTGCAGTATATTCAAAGAAATGTTCTAGGAGGAATTGTTGTAGACATTCGTCCATGGTAACGGCGTTACATCCCCACATCCAATTCTGTACTGCTCGGAGCATCCGATGTCCCCATTCCACATGGGTGTCTCGAGGTCCTAGGAGGGATTCTCGGAACTGTCTTCGGTATGTGTCTGGGGTGATAGCATACCTGGCTAACAGTCTCCTCTTTACTTCAGGATAATCTGTGGTCCATTCATTTGGGATGAAGTGGTAGGCTTCGGCAGCTCGACCCGTCAGCTTGCCACCTAGGATCGCCACCCACTCACTTGAATCTACTAGGTGTAGTTGGCACTGTCACTCAAAGTCTTGTAGGAATCCGTCTATGCCACCAGTTTGATCATCAAATGTCTTAAATGACTGGGTCGACACCTTGATACTGTTGCTGAGCCTGTTGCTTCTTAGCGAGTGTGTATCTTCCGAGATGGGGCGGCTGGCCAGAGCTCTCCTTTCGGCCAGTTCTGCTTCTCGTTCTCTTTCTGCTGCTTCCATGATCCTGTTCATGATTTCAGGAGCTGGGTTAGCTCCATAGAAGGCCAGTCTTGTTCGCACCCGCTGGGATATCATATCATGATCCAGCGGTGCCTCAAGATGTAGTGCTTGTGTTAGAGTGGAGTCCTCCACCACGTGGACCGGTAAATTCCGCATCCACAATGTCTAATTCTGCAAGAGCGGCCAGCAACTCATTTTTTCTGAGTCCTGCGGCGTCCTGTCCCCGTTGATTTAGCAGATTCTGTAGTGCTGCAACGGTCAGCAAACGATATGCTTCAGCCATGGTATCTGTAATCCCCGGGTAGTGCTGTAACCTTTAACAGGAAAAAATCCTTTGGACCAATGTACAAGGAGATGTCCCACTTCTCACACCAGTGTGACGGACCCTGAAGAGACGGATGGTCTCTGCCGTCAATAGTTCCAGCGATCTCCTATGGTCCCCTCAGTATACTCAACACTTCCAGTAACCAAGTAGTTACACTCCATGATGAAGTGTCCCTTGTCCCCAATTCACAGACACAGACATAGTCTTAGGCTTCAACAAGTAAGAGTCTCCTTTATTGTACACCAGACACCAACTTTATACCTGAGACCATCTTGAAAAGAGCAATACATAAACACTTTAACTGGCACCAATCAGGAGAGAGCTAGAACAGGGAGCAACCAATCACAGTGCAGGGGGTGTGGTCATTGGCAGCCCACATCCCATTAACTTAGGGACCAATCAAAAGGGGAGCTACCCTCCATACCATATATGGATTTCCAGGGGTGTGGCTGTAGCAACCAATAGGGAAGGTGCATACCTAGCAGACCCCTACAACCTTGCCACAGATGCTCCTGTGACAAACGCATTTGAAATAATTTATAAATTGATTTGCATTTTATTCAGTGAAATAAGTATTTGACCCCTTTGCAGAACATGACTTAGTACTTGGTGACAAAACCCTTGTTGGCAATCACAGAGGTCAGACATTTCTTGTAGTTAGCCACAAGATTTTCACACATCTCAGGAGGGATTTTGTCCCACTCCTCTTTGCAGATCCTCTCCAAGGCATTAAGGTTTCGAGGCTGACATTTGGCAACTCAAACCTTCAGCTCCCTCCACAGATTTTCTAGGGGATTAAGGTCTAGAGAATGGCTAGGCCACTCCAAGACCTTAATGTGCTTCTTCTTGAGCCACACTTTTGTTACCTTGGCCGTGTGTTTTAGGTCATTGTCATGCTGGAATACCCATCCACAACCCATTTTCAATGCCCTGGCTGAGGGAAAGAGGTTCTCACCAAGATTTGACGGTACATGGCCCCATCCATCGTCCCTTTGATGCGGTGAAGTTGTCCTATCCCCGTAGCAGAAAAACACCTCAAAGCATAATGTTTCCACCTGCATGTTTGACTGTGGAGATGGTGTTCTTGGGGTCATAGGCAGCATTCCTCCTCCTCCAAACACAGCAAGTTGACTTGATGCCAAATAGCTCGATTTTGGTCTCATCTGACCACAACATTTTCACCCAGTTCTCCTCTGAATCATTCAGATGTTCATTGGCAGACTTCAGACGGGCCTGTACATGTGCTTTCTTGAGCAGGGGGACCTTGCAGGCGCTGCAGGATTTCAATCCTTCACGGCATAGTGTGTTACCAATTGTTTTCTTGGTGACTATGGTCCCAGCTGCCTTGAGATCATTGGCAGGATCCTCCCGTGTAGTTCTGGGCTGATTCCTCACCGTTCTCATGATCATTGAAACTCCAGAAGGTGAGATCTAGCATGGAGCCCCAGATTGAGGGAGATTGACAGTTATTTTGTGTTTCTTCCATTTGCGAATAATCGCAACAACTGTCACCTTCCCACCAAGCTGCTTGGCGATGGTCTTATAGCCCATTCCAGCCTTGTGTAGGTTTACAATCTTGTCCCATACATCCTTGGACAACTCTTTGGTCTTGGCCATGGTGGAGAGTTTGGAATCTGATTGATTGATTGTTTCTGTGGACAAGTGTCTTTTCTACAGGTAACAAGCCTGTTACCTGTAGAAAAGACACCTGGGAGCCAGACATCTTTCTGATTGATAGGGGATCGAATACTTATAAATTGATTTGCATTTTACTCAGTGAAATAACTTATTTGAAATGCGTTATTCTGGATTTTTTGTTGTTCTGTCTCTCACTGTTCAAATACACCTACCATTAAAATTATAGCCTGATCATGTCTTTGTCAGTGGGCAAATCTACAAAATCAGCAGGGGATTAAATAATTTTTTCCTTCACTGTATACTCCGTGTACTGTATAATCCATATGTGAAATGTTGGTCCATGCACACCAAGGCAAAGTAGGAAAACAGCAAGGAACTTGGCAAGGCCAGACTGGGAATGACTAGGTGTCCAGCGCACCAACGCTGCCAGGTGTATACTCACAGTGACATGTTATGTTTTTTATACTCACACAGGGTGCAGCTGCACCCTGGTGCGTGGCACACAGTCTGTGGCCACGCACGGCACGACTCAACCTGCCTCTTGAAACAGCAGTATTGGTAAGTATGTGGCCATATTGCCTACAAGCCTACTGGGCGTATTTTAAATTCCTCCTGGTCAACGTCCTCTGTCATAGAAGTACAGGTGATCTGAAAGACTTTGTTCACTTGATGATGTGAGTAACTGCTTATTACCCACACAAACCACTTACAGCATATATAAGGTAAAGTCACTGATGAATAACAGATGGTGCTTTTAAAATGCATGTGGGAGATTCTTTTCTAATAAAATCCCTGCCAAACCCAGCCAGATGGTCATGTGTTTAAATCTACTGTAGGTGAGTTTAATGCAAGAAAAATTGCCATTGTACATTACCTATTCATAAAAATAAAGGACACTGTCAGTATAAAGTAGCAAAGAAGTATTTCAAACCTAAGAGAGTCCTAACAGTTCTGCAAACTAGTGAGCACTATGCCATGCTGTGTTTCTATTTAATTGGGAATAAAATGTATGAAAATAAAAAGTTATTGCAAATAAATGGATGGAAACTCATGGTGCTAGACTTGTTACAAAATACTAATATTTTAGTATGTTTCATATGTTTAGTGCATAGCAAATAGCAATACAAGCCTAAATAAAGAAGAAGAAAAGAATGGCATAAAATAACGTACTTCACAAATTGCATCCATAAGTATATGAAATATGTGTTGTGAACTTTCACATACTTTCCACTCTGAAACAGAAGACTATATTTTTTGTTCTCATAGTAGCCTTTAAAAAGTGGCATTCTAGAGAATTATCAGATTTGCTTTATGGTCTATCAGTGGTCTATCAGTTTCTGCCTTCTGTATATGGGCTAATAAACCCAAATAGTACACCCCAAAATTGGGAAAATAATATGAAACTACTATATAACAATCATTACATACATAAAAAGAAAAAACAGAACCAAATACAAAATATATAGCGAAATAATACTTACCCTAATTTTATCTCCCAAACACACTTGAGTAGAAAACAATGCTATTGGATAATAGGATGTGTCGTCGTTATAAGAGTCGGGTGGACATATGGAAGAAGAGCAGAAAAGACTTTTTAACCAACTGAGACCCACCTGCAATTTAAAGGCCTCTTTATATATAAAACTACGATGTAATGTTGGCATTGTAATAACAAGAACTCGAATGCCAGCTTCTGGTTGATTAGACACTCTAGTAATTACATTCCTGTAACACAATACCAACAAACAAATCAGTGTAGGTTTTATGTTTTGGTGTTTAGAGGGTGGTTGCAGTAATTCCCGTATCTGGAAATCAGATCCGACTTCAGTTCTCCTGCTCACTTCTTCATCAGTTCTTGCCTGGAGGACAAACTGGCAGATGCTCATACATACCACCATCTAATCATACGTACTGCATATGCTTTGTATTACAGGCTCATAAGGACTAACCACAATAAAATGTTCTAAACTGCTGTGGTTCAGATCTGACATGCTCCAAAATGCAATGGTATCTAGAAAAACATTTTTTTAGGGAGAAAAGCACAGTATATGTAAAATACGTATTCAATTGAAAATATTTTTTACTCAATATTTTTGCAGTCTACTTATTGCTCCACGTCATGGTTTAGTATTTCTAAATATTAATATATACTGTAGATTGTCAGGTTAGAAGTGTCAATTGGCAATGCAGCATGCATCATGGCAGGAAAGAGCAAAGCAACAAGACACAAGATAGTTATACTGCATCAGCAAGATCTCTCCCAGGCAGAAATTTCAAGGCAGACAGGGGTTTCCAGATGTTCTGTCCAAGCTCTTTTGAAGAGGCACAAAGAAACGGGCAACGCTGAGGAATAGACTTGTGAATTCTCAAAGGGTGTGTTTTCGTTATTCAGCCCGAATACCGAACATACAAACATGGCGCCGGCAAACCGTATACGAGGACGAAGACACATGAAGAATCTTCGTGTTCGTCTTCGTTTACTAATCTCCCTGGTCCCTTCCCCATCTAGCCTACCTTATCTACGCAGCATCGCAGGGGTTAACGGGAGCGGAAATCCGTAGGTTAGCAACTCTATTGGTCACCTGCAGGGGCCTCCTCTGGCATTAACCAATTGGTTGATGCTAGAGGAGGCCCCTGCCAGTGAGCAATAAATTTGTTCTTATGGCCCTTTACCTCCTGATGGCGAATCTACGGATTTCCAGGGAGTCATCTAGCCATCACACATCAACTTTGAGGATGAAATGTTTTCTTGCTGCCTAATATATACCACGCACTGACAAGTGGGGGTTTTCTGGGACAGGGGACAGTTCCTTTAATTTTGAGACAGTCCAAGACTATACGGGACACATGGTCACCCTACAATTTGCCCTAATAAATGGTCCCAAAAGTTGGAATATTGATCTTTGATTCATTGTTAATCTTGACCTTCTGCAAGTGCAAAGGTTAGCCCCCAAATAATCTGGATGGTGTATAACCATCATCGGATTAGTTGAAGCTTCAATGAATCCAGTTGAGAAAGATTTGGGTTGTCCTTGGACCACTGGCAACAATAAATATCTTGGAATAAAATTTTTCTTAAACTTTAGAGTCAACTTGCTACTTGGTGTACAGACCCATAATGCTGACAGCGAGCAGCCTCACAGTAATTTCTCCCACCAAATGTAGCATTTCGACTTCATTTTTAAACGGATCACTGGGAGGTAGTAGGGTAGAAACCCTTAGCAATATGAACATTGTAAGTAACAAAACAAACCTGCAAATACTGCTGGTTTTGTACCTCAGATATAACCCCAACAACCCAACCTTAAGTTTAAGTGGCATACTAAAAACCTGAAAAAATAAATAAGAAAACCCTCCATGATTTACATAATTCAATGACCATTCTACTGTATATGTCAAAAGCAGGGAAAAGCATCACTCTTTAAAGTGAGCATGTCTGAGCAATACTGTCCAGACCTTAGATCTGTAAGTAAAGTTGGTTCATACAATCTTGTCAGGTCTATAATTCAGGAAGGGACATTCAGCTTGTATTGTTTTGTCAGCATAATATATCTTATAGAATTTATTATGTAGAGCAACAGAGCCCTAGGTGTTCAATTTTCGTTATTTTCTCCCCATATTTGATTTAGTCTAGGCTTAGCTTTAACATATTACGTTTATGGCATCTCTTATGTTAACCTTTGGAAACCTTAAAATATGTATGGTCAATGTATTTCTTCTCGTAAGGAAATAATTTGCTCTTTGCCCGACCAGTACATTAACACAGGAATCAAACTCTGCAATACATATAAAATGTTAATCTAAACCCTGAGTGTCAGCTGCTGACCTTGGTTAAGTATATGAAACAACACCACTTTCTGTGTCAAAGATGAACATGCCCCATAGGAAATTTCCAGTGTGCTGTTCTACCTACTCATTTCCCTTTTTATATGACTTCACACCCTATCAATGGGATATTTGAAACCATATGTTAGGGCAAGATAAAAAGAGCTGGGTGTAGTTGTCAGAAATACTTAAATGGATATAGTAATGTTCACTGTAGTTCTGTTCCCAAGATAATGAATACAACTTGTGTTTGTAGAGAATATTGATAAAATCTTTTCCCGCATTATTTAAAAACTCACACACGCCCATTAAGGCCTTTATTTTATTACCTTGGAATCCATCCTATTTCAACTTTTATTAACTGCACAATTCTTTTTTCCCCAAATGGTAATTTTGCTATTCAATAAATATCACTCCCAGAACATTTGCTTGAAAATGAAGTATTTAATAATCTCTCTTTAAGCTCATTGTTAATTTTTGATTAAAACACATACATTTGTATACCTTGGAGGAAGTAATGCTAAACAGGTACCACATTTGTCCAAACACTACATGAGCAGGTAAATTCATACAGTTTTGAGTGATCAATTGACTCACAGATAATATGAATCAATGTAATATGAATCAACTCATCAACACTCTACTACTTATATTAACAGTTCAAGTAGAGTTGAGGTAAGTCTACTTTCAGTTGTTATTTTGAGTTCACTAGATGGAGGTGAGCAGGATGTACAGAATCTGTCTCCCATGGCAAATCCCCTGTGGGCTGCTGGCCAACTGTTATGCTCAACACATTGAAGCAGAACTCTCAAGTGGAGATCCATGTATACCAAAAGAAGAGAGTTGAGCTTTTCACCATCTAACTGGATCCCCCCTCAGGATAAACCCTTGGGTTTGCTCGACCGTGGGGCTTACCAATTATCTACCTGGAACCTCAAGTCCGTCCCTTGATCTGGTAGTAGATTAATGGTAGAATAGTTAGTCTAGTCATGTTAGGAAAAATGGGATAAATAATCGGAAAAATAAATACCAATGCCATGGTTAGGATCCCAAAAATCAGGAGCCACAGGAAACAAGCAGCGTCACAACAGGAACTAGAGAAGCAACTATGCACCGGCACTGGACACAGGCAGGACCATCCAAGGGCAAAGGCTTACTGTGTGTTCAGCTATTTAAAGTACAGCAAGAAGCCTTTTATCTTACAGATACAAAATAAAAGTCTCTTGTGGCAAGTCAGATGTGTTCAGGCCTTGCAACCAGAGGGCTTGGAGTTCAACTCTGACCTAAAACTATGACGGTACTCAGACCAGACATGAGTACTACTGCAGCAGGCGAGGGGCATGTACAGTGTTGTGCAAACGTTTTAAGCATGTGTGAAAAAATGCTGTAAAGTAAGAAAGCTTTCAGAGACATGTTAATAGTTTATGTGTATCATTTAACAAAATGCAAAGTGAGTGAACAGAAGAAAAATCTAAATCAATGGCTACCGGAGCTGCTGCTAGGGAGCTCACTGTGATGTGCAAGTCTGACTACTCCCAGCCATACAATTTTATACTTTGCTGACCTGATCTGTGTGCCATACCTGGCGATCCTGACTACCTGCACTAAGTACCGACCTTGGCTCCATCTGAAGC
The DNA here is from genome assembly GCA_009364415.1 of Spea multiplicata. NCBI lineage: Eukaryota > Metazoa > Chordata > Amphibia > Anura > Pelobatidae > Spea > Spea multiplicata. The sequence goes on from VKOC01003105.1 coordinate 15,294, forward strand.
ACAAAGAAAAGAGCAACGTTGAAGTCTGCAGCGGTCAGCCAGGGAAACTTAAATGTTTGCAGGCAACAGTGAAGCATGGTGGAGCTTCCTTGCAAGTTTGAGGCTGCATTTCTGCAAATGGAGTTGTGGATTTGGTCAGAATTTATGACCTCATCAATGGTGAGATGTGCAGGCATATACTAATTCATCATGCAATACCATCAGGTAGGGATCGGGCAGGCCCGAATTTATTCTGCAGCATGACAATGACCTCAAACATACAGCCAAAGTCATTCAAATTCCACAGAAGAACTGTGGTTAGTTCTCCAAGATGTTTGGAACAACCTACCTGCCAAGTTTCTGTATGCAAGTGTACCTAGAAAAATTGATGCTGTTTTGAAGGGTGGTCACAACAGATATTGATTTGAGTTAACATTTTCTTCTGTTCCCTCCATTTGCATGTTATGAAATGATAAAAATAAACTGTTACCATGTCTATTTGTAAAATCATTTTTACTTTACAGCATTTTTTCACACCTGCCTGTATGTTTTCTGAGGACAACAGGATCTCTCCCAGGGCCATAGAAACTTCATTACATCAGACATTGAAGTGTACTCAATAATAGATTGTGCCTTGAACTTCCCCCACAGCAGCCACAGGGCCTGGTGCAGATACAATTGCACTGGAGCAGCTTCAAGAAGGGCACGTGGAGGGCCAGACTGGGGACAACAAGATGTCCCCTGCTAGTTTAAGGCTGGCGTCCAACAATGATGTAAGCGCGGCCGACAGCTGGATATGAGAGGTGACGCATTATGTTCCAGCATATTGTAGCACCTTACCTATCAAGTGAGCACCTGCTCCAATATTCTGATATAATCCAAAGATCTAATATTTGTTCAGTTCTATACAATAATTTACCTATGAGCTAATACACCTCCTCTGACTTTTGACCCACAGACTTTGATGTATGTTACACACAAATAAATAAAACAAATAAACAGTTTCCCAATTACTTTGGAATATCCACATGTTGCTTGGAAATAATTTCCCTAATATGATTGATTGGTTATTGCAGTTACTCTGTCCATGGTACTGAAAACTTTTTTTCTATTCTATCATGCCGTCTGCATGAAATCACATAATATAAAGTCTTCCTAGACTCCAGACCTTCTTCCTCTCTTCTTCTTCTACTCAAAACACAAGAAAATATTGTCTCTAGGTGGCGAAATATGGTTTTCCTCCCTGTTCTGTAACCAGGTCCGAGCTAGCTTTATAAGCATACTATATGTTCATTTTTGTTTAAACAAATTGTAAAGGAAATGCAACTGTTTAAGGTTTTTCTTTTTTTAACAAAGAGTGGACATTTTGTAGCACAAAAAATGTTACACCCCCCCCCAACAAAACTTGTGCCTTAGAAGTATTCAAAGTAAAACCATTACACACAGGCACTTAAGCTCTACCCTTTCATTTCATTTCAGATGCCCTTAATACTTTGTAAATTATATACTTTTGAGCAAGGGCCGCCGAAGACTAACGCCGCCTGAGTGCGAAGTTTAAAAACGCCAGCCCCCCGCCAGGCTGTCGGCGGCGGGGGGGGGCGCATTTTTAATTTTCAGCCGGACGCCGCCCCCCCCCGGTACATACTCTAAAGAGAATCCTGCGGCGATGTCTCCCTGCTCTGCCACGGTGCGCTGTAATTTTTGAGCGCCGGAAACTGACGCCACTCCCGGCGGCTCAGCATTACAGCCGGCACCCAAGACCGAACAGGGAGACCGCCGCAGAGGAGAGAGGGGTGCCGAGCGGGTAAGCGAAAACCACCCGGCGCCCCTCTCTCTCTCTTCCGCTTAAAAAAAAAACGCAATTGCCCCAGTCGGCCCCATTGTAGGGCCGGCCCTGCTTTTGAGCATAAACCTTATTGGTGCCAAACATGTCATGTGCTACTGGGTTGACTGCATGGATAGAATTTGCATGTGAAAAGGCACTGGAGGTGCATTAATAATGCTGCTTCACCATAATGTGTTTGTGAGTATTAAGAATTTCAACAGAAACATCAGCCCTAGTATGGTTGACTGTCCAAACGCTTTCCAAAATAATTCTTTACTCATGTCAAATTGAGCCTCAGTAATTATCTTTATTATCTCGGAATGGTTAGTTGACATACGCCATAAAAGCAGTCATGTAAATATTTAGCAGGTACATGTTCAGCAGGTTGAACAACATTTATCGAAATCCCTTGATCCCTCTTTATTATTAATCAATAAATATGTTTTTTTGCACTCACCATCACATGCTAACACATACCTTCAATGTCTGCATTGCAATGTCGACGTGGTCAAAACAACCTGCTGAAGTTTAAACCGAGCATCAGAATGGAGAAGAAAGGGGATTTAAGTGACTTTGAACGTGGCATGGTTGTTGGTGCCAGGAAGGCAGGTCTGAGTATTTCAAAACTGCTGATCTACTGGGATTTTCACGCACAACCATCTCAAGGGTTATAGAGAATGGTCCAAAAAATAGAAAATATCCAATGAGCGGCACTTGTATGGACAAAAATGCCTTGTTGATGTCAGAGGTCAGAGGAGAATGAGTAGACAGGTCAGGGATAACAGGAAGGCAACAGTAACTCAAATATAACCACACTTTACAACTAAGGTATGCAGAATACCATCTGAAAGCACAACACATCGAACCATGGGTAGGCGTGTGTAAGGGCAGCGTACAAGTGTGTATATGGGAAGCAGGGCCGGCCCTACAATAGGGCAGACTGGGGCAATTGCCCCAGGCGGCACTTTAGAAGGGGCGGCACTTTGCCGCCCGAGCGTTTTTTTTTTTTGAAATGGAAGAGAGAGAGAGGGGCGCCGTGTGGTTTTCTCTTACCCGCTCGGCGCCCCTCTCTCTCTCTCCTCTGCGGCGAGTCTCCCTCTTCGGTCTTGGTGCCGGCTTGTAATGCTGAGCGCCGGAAGTGGCGTCAATTTCCGGCGCTCAGAATTACAAGCCGGCACGGTGGCAGAGCAGGGAGACTCGCCGCAGGACTCTTAAAGGTAAGTACCGGGGGGGGGGGCGGCATTTTAAACTTCGCCCCAGGCGGCGTTACGTCTTCGGCCGGCCCTGATGGGAAGGCATGTATAAGGGCAGTGTATGTCTCAAGACCGGCTATCTGAATATATGTTCTGATGAACGGATCTCCCATGCACTGTGCATCTGCCAGTCATAGCTGCACCAAGTAGGACAATGCACATCATATCTGGCGTGGGGCTGACAAGCAGACATGCAAATCAAGACCCCACCGCAGACTGACATTCGGAAAGGCTGGATTCAGGAAGGTAAGAGGATTCAAAATATGAATCGGGGCATGCTGGGGGAAGGTTTGAAGTGGAAATAATGCTGGGTATTGTCACGGACTGGGTCCAAACAGAAGACTGAAAGGACCCAGAGCGCCCAATGATTGTGTGCAGGAGTCACAGTGCAGTAGTGGAGTTAGACAGGGCCTGGTTGCAGGGTGACCAAACTCACCCAGGTGCAGCCAAACACAAGCGCCCTGGTAAAACAGCAGATGAAGTCCAGGATGAAACGAAGTGATATCCTGCAGGCACCCTGGACCAGGCATGAAACATATCACAGGAATCCCGTGTAGGATGCTGCAGGCTGGGAGTATGGAAGCTAAGCAAAGGATATATAGCAGACACATAAGCAAAGGAACAGGGAGACCAGGCACGAAACATAACCAGACAAGATATACATGTTACATGGCACTACAGTGAACCAGACAAGGAATAAACATTACTAGACAAGATATACATGATACAGGGCACAACAAAGGACAGGGAACAAGGCAAGGAACACAGGGGAAGGAGTGAGGAGCCGGAACCCTCGGACGCTTCTCCTTTAAGCAAGGATAGGACATATTAACTGGGACATGGGGAGAGGAGAGAGGAACCAGAATCCTCAGATGATACAAGGAAGAAGGGCAAAGGTACATAAAAGACAGACAAACATGAATACAGGAACTAGCCTAAGACTGATTGATAACAATTGGAGATTCCGTCACATGATATGGCCATAGTATGCTTAGCCCACCACTACGCCAAAGTACTCCAATGACGGTGGGTCCTAACGCTAATCCCTGCTGACAAAGATACAAAACAAACCAAACATGTAACCCAAACACATAGCACTAAGACATACCTTAGACTGCAGACTGAGACAAACAGAAAACACGGGAGGGGCACACCTTATAAAGGAAACAGAGCAGAAGCAAAGAACTGAAGCAGAAGCAAGGAATGGAAGATCAGAACAGAGCAAAAGGAAATCCAGGAATGGATCGAAGCAAAACAGGGAAACTAAAGCAAGAATGAGATATGCAGCTCCGCAGCCTGGGTAGGACGTGACAGGTATGGAGGTTGGAGGGGGATGATTTTGGGGCAATATGGGGCGATAATGATAGGGGATGGAAATCATGGCGGGGAGGAATATTATGATGATGGTCGGAGATATGAATATGGTGGTTGGAAGACTTACGTGACTTATGATGTGTGATGATGGTCAGGGGTAGCTCTACACTTACACTTACACACACACACACATATAAATACACACAACCACACAATCCAACATCTTACACACATAAATACACACACATACATTAAAATACAGTACACATACATATACACAATCTAACACATATGTAAATACGCACAAATGCACACACATCTATAAATACACACACACACAATCTAACACCTTACACATACATATACGCACACAAATATGAATACACACACATACACCTTCTAATACCTTACACATTCATACACACACTCACACATAATCTTACACCTTATACATACACACACAGCCACTCCAAAAGCATTCATTTGTACATACGTATACACGCCCAGTCATTCCAACGCCACTTACAATTACACAATATTACATGCACACAAACATGCCCTATATAGATTTTTTTTATTAAAATAGTAGATCTTGTTAAGATATTTATTAGAAAATGTTATATGCATTTCTATTAATCTGTATGTTTCTAATTTTACAGGGTTTGCATGTGTTACTCAGTTGAGCTTTATGTTTTCATGTAGTTCTCATTTGATCTATACCCACAATGCAGGGTTTGCATGCGATTTTCAGTTGATCCCTATTTTTCCATGTGATTTTCATTTGATCTATACCCACAATGTAGGGTTTGGATGTGATATTCAGTTAAACCCTATTTTTCCATGTGATTCTCATTTGATGTATACACACAATGCAGGGTTTGCATGTGATATTTATTTGATCTGTTTGTTTACAAGACAGCCCTACTTTATGCTATGCCAAAGATATTTGCATATCTTTTACCTATAAATGTTTTTGCACTATTGCAATACAGCTTAGAAAAATATTTTGAATAATAAAGGGTTATTAGGACTGTAGTTGTTACATACCTGCAATCCCGGCGCTTCTATTGGCTGTCTTCTCAAGGAAGGGAGACCCCCTTCCTCCTTGCTGCCGCTGCAACTGCCGTGGAGAAGGGGAGACCCTCCTCCTTGCAGCAGGTTGGTCATGTGACGGAGGATTCGGTGCCCAGAACTACAGGACTTTATACTGGAAGGTTACGCCACAGTCAAGATGGCCGCAAGTCCTGACACGCGGAAATTAGGTTTAGGCGTCAAATGGGAAACCACGCCCCTTCCGCCTGGCTCCTGTTTAATCTTCCAGTTTCCAAGACTCATTGCCCTCTGATAGTCGCCTATGTTCATAGTGCGCGTTATCTCTGGTTGTATCTTGGGTTTTACAATTTTGGTACCAAAGGAGAAAAGGCCCTGCTCTTGCAAGCTTACATTCTAATCGGTGGTTGAGTGAGATGTAAAACAGTAGGAGAGGATTGCTTGGATAGGTTTGAGTTCAGGATGATCTGTAGAGGTTGTTGGTCATTCAGATGGTTTGATTTGGATGCTGGCTGAGTGTTTTATGCTTCTCCAAAAAGGTGGGTTTTCTGAGAGCTTTTGAAGTTTGCGTACAAGGGAGAACTCCATACCTGGGATCCGAAGGCTTCTATGATGTGCACACGTAATGATTGGCATGCGCGCCTAGAATAGGGAGCGTGCACATTCATAGCCATTTATATAGATTTAAAAGGACAGTTGCATGATACCGGCCAGGCTGGAAGGGACCTTTATCAACAATTTTGAAGTGGCACAAGGAGACAGGAACAAGTGGTCGCAGATCTATATTGTATACTTTTTCATGCAAGGGGTTAAAAGCTGATTTCCTGGAGGGATCAGGCCGATCAAGTTGCAGCTTCAGTCAGTATCTAAATGCTGAATGGATGGTATGTTTTTCCAGGAACAGACCAGCTTAATTATCCCCAGTGTTTCATTCTGCTACATTTCTAGCAGTGAATAATTACTGGAGATAATTATTTGTATAACATTGCTTGATTTATTTTGGAATGTGACTAATCTCTTATTAACATTCAAACTGCTAATTTGCAGATTTGTCACTTGTTTAGCAAATACCTAAATTAGAATAACCAACTTACAAAAAAACAAAATGAGGTATGTGTGCGTCTATTTAACACGCATGTTTGTATCTGCCTTAAGTGGCAGAAATGGTAAGTGTTAGGCAGGGCTGGTGCAAGGATTTTTGCGACCCTAGGCAAAACATAATATTGCCGTCCCCTGTCTCCACCCCACAAGCCCCTCCCCCTTTTTTCACACCCATAGTGACCGGGAGCCGCGACTGCGCTTCTAATGAATGACCGCGGCCGGCGCCGGCCCTGGTGTTAGGTATTATTAGCCACCAGACCACTGGACATTTGTCAGATGGCCAGCCTTGGCCTAACATATTATCTGCTGTTTTTCCACTCCCTAGATATACCGTATTTGCTCGATTATAAGACAAGGTTTCTTCCAGAGCAAATCTTATAACCAGGGTCATCTTAATAGGTCTGACTATGAGACTAAGATCCAGATCCCCGCAGCGCTGCAGGGGACCTGGATCCTCCTGGCTTATGCCCCCCCCCCAACTTACCGGTGCTTCTGACTCCCCAGTGTGTTGTCCGGGCAGCGTGTAGAGGTCTACGTGATTCGCGTAGACAACTTCCGCTGCAGCTGGAAGGAGGTGCGGTTAGCAGCGGTTAGCAACTTGGGGAAGGACTTACCATCACTTTGTGTGTGGGGCAATGAGGGAGGTTAGAATGGGACAGGGATGCTAACCTCATCCATATGCAGTGGGATGGGGATCAATATATAATACCAGGATATGCAATTGCAGCAGTAATATCAGCCCATCATGAAACAGAAAGTGCTACTAAGCTAAGATGCTGAAACTGTATCATGGCCACACCATCTAAAAATAATCCATACCCTAAAAATAATGGATGTGACGGAACCTTTTGTAAGTACAGGAGGTCAGTTTCTACTGATTTTCTCCCTGATTCAGGTTTTACCATATTTCCTAACTATGAGAGACTCTGAGGACTGAGAAATGTATTGTATGTTATAACTTTTCCCTGTGTCTCCGCATGTTACCCCCAGAAGTATATCGTCCCATCACTTGTTGAGGGGATTAACTCTTGCACACAGCCAGGATATGCAACCAGGGAGTAACAAGCCATTGTTTCAGTTAATCTACAAGCAGCACTTAAACATCTCCCAGCATCATCGTACCAACAGATGACTTACAATTGCACACCCAAGATAAAATACCTCATGGGAATGAGGGAGGATGGTGCCTGCCCAAAATGCCACACTAAGGATGCAAATCTGTGTCATTGCTTTTGGATATGCCTTCTAATCAAGCAATTCTGAAGAGAGGTGCACCATTTTTCTACAGAAAATAAAATCTGTAAATTCTTCAATCAATCAGAATGATCCAAATCTACCATGAAAATGACACATATTGTTACTGCTGCAGCAACTAAAAATGATCCTACAACATCCTCCTCTTCTTCTGGATATCTTTTTGAATGTTTATTTTAATGTAACATATTCCAAATGTAACATATTCCAATAAAAAGATTGTAAAACATAATACAGGGTCATGAATGCTTCATCCCTGTCCCATAGGCATAGTTTTAACACGCCTATCCAAAAGCACACAAGATCTGGGAGGGAAGAAAGAAAAAAATCAACACTGCCACTGAAAATTCATTATTTACTTTTAAGCATACTAGTAAAAGTATGTAAAATTTGGTTTATTTGAGTGCGGGTGTGCAGGTGTGAGACTCCAGGTCATACCCGGTAGGTATGAAGTATGTGTTTGATAAGCAAACCTATTTCAGAAATAAAAGAATGTGTGCAGAATTACTCTTAGGTCTGGATCTAATGTCCAACTACTTGCCTGGATTTCCCTCTGCTTCTCGGCTACAACATCAATTTTGTTACTAGACAAACACGTTCCTGGCAATGATAACTACTTAGCCAGCACCCAAGCAACTAATGTCTAAGTATAATAAAACACACAACACCTTTCTATTGTCCAATATTTCTACAAAGCCATGCATAAATTATATTGTATTGTTTGTGGACGATCCATTAAGTTAATTAAACTATTTGTGGGCACTTGAAGGCTCTATTTGGGCGCTGGAAAAGCTTTTACATTTTTATAGTGTAATAAAAAATATTTTGTACTGTACATACATACGGCTAAAATGTTTTCTGCATAATGGTAAAAAATCTGATAAATCTAACACTCTACAGCAAAAGGACAGAATGAGCAGGATAAGTTGACTTGTGCTTGTCACATTTTCATTTGTATTTTTGTAACAGCATTCAGAGCTTTAGAAAGGTTTTCGAAACCGATGGGTTAACAAACTTCTTCCAACACAATTTTGTGCAGTTGTAAGACAGACGCATTACATTAATCTTGAATGGGAACCCTCCCAGAGGACTCTGCAAATTGACTTTAGCATCACATATAGAATCATTACTGCCTTTCATTGCTCATCAAAATTACCATGGGAAATAAAGAAGACTTATCTGTGAGCATCTGGAAACATATATCTTAATGTGGATTGAAGCTACAGCTGTATTACAAAAGTTAGAATCCAATTCTCTTAATCCCAGCACTGCAATACATTGTATCTGAAACCAATACATTCTCTTTTATTATCCCCTGTTCCTTTTTTTGGCAAGGCTCCTGGTTTTGAGTTTTCCCGATGAATTGTTGACATGCGTTAAGAGGCAGAGGTTGCGTAGGGCAGTCATAGACTGTGATATGTCTATTCATAGGGCGCGGACAACAATTGTGCCAGATTTACTGGCTAGTGGCTAGGAGGCAATTTATTTACAGATGCAATGAAAAAAATGACACAAGCGCCGCTCGTCTTGTTTAAGCAAGGTTCTGGTATGAGCATGTTTGCAACTTTAAGCCCAGTGTCTAACCATAAAAATACAAAAGAAATATAGATTTTCTACTACAAAATGGTGCAAATCTCATCTGCCCTTACCTTAAAAAGGAGCATCAGAATCTATAAAAGGAGGGATGCACTCCTAGCAACTTAGTATATATGATGTTATATGTAATTATAAACAAGAAGAAAAAAATAAAGGAAATAGTGCAATGTGTTATTTTTGAGATTTTTTTTATAAATGGTTCAGTACAGGGCAGGACTGGAGATGATGGGGTGGCCATGGCACTTAGAGGTCAGCAACCGCTGATGATGTAAGCGTGGGCAGAGTCTTGATATGCGCGGCCACCAGTTATGTTTTTATGCTCGATTATCATATAGCTGGGCAAATCCGCCATGGCGTGCCAGATGCCCAGTCCAGGCCTGTTGAAGTACCAAATTATGCAAGTTGAGGCAAGTTGTATTGAAATCTCTAAAATAGATACACATATTTTCTTACTTCACAAGCATAAAAGAACAAACATGACCTTTAAAAGGGGCAAGCGGGTCATCGTAGATGCCTTGAAATGAAGACTTGCGTACAGTATTGGAATAAGAAATAGCCGCAATGCTTTTATTAAACTCTGAGACAAAATGTAATCTAAATTAATATAAATGACATAGATAAATAAACAAATATCAAAGTGGGGGGGTAAGGGTTGGCCCAAATTTAATCAAAGTAGCAGGCCAAATGCTACGGCTGTAAACCAGCAAACAGGCAGAAAGGGAATACCATTCTTAGCCACAAGCTCATCCTTCGCCTGCCGAGACCTTGCCTTCCAACCACACATTTATTAATTGAAATTAAATGTAAACACCAACCTTAGGGCCTGTGTACCCAAACTGTGATTAGAATGGAGTGATCAAAAACATTACCACTCTTACTACACACTATTCTTTATTGACAGAACATTAACTTGTCACAGAATGTTGAGATGTCTTTGCGTTATTTTCTCAGTTAAATACCGGTATATCCTTAGCATGCAAGAGTAGCCAAAGCCTCTGTCCTTATTCCTCATTGCCTAAGTATGCTTTTTTTTCTAGATAGCCCCATTGGGATGGACTTTCATGACATTTTAAGTGTACATAACATATATGGTGTTTAGTGTCTGCTTGTGCCATCCTTGACCTCTTCTTTAAATAGCTATGACATACTTAGTTTAGGTTAGTAGTCTGTGGGCAAGTCCTTGTAAACCATTTTCACACCTCAACAATATATGTAATGGCCGAAGATAGATAGTTTCAATTTGGAATGTGTGGCTAGATGTGTGGGGATGAGTGGCATATTGGGAGGTTTAAGGCATTTCAGGAGGCAGAGTGGCGTATAGAGGGTTAAAAAGGCATTTCTGGAGGCAGAGTGGCATTAAGGGAGTTAAAGGCATTCACAGAGCACCCTCCCCCAAAAATTGCCCCCATTTAACACTACGCACCCCCCCCCGCCCCACTTACGTGTGCTTCTGAGGCTCCTGTTTTGTAAGCTGGGGCAGCGTGTAGACTTCTGCTGCAGCCGAAAGGAGGTGTGCGGGGAACTCTGATCTTTCACAGCCGGGGAAGGTCTGCGTGATGCACGCAGACAACCCCCGCTGCTAGCCACAACTCCTTCCGGCTGCAGCGGAAGTTGTCTACGCGGATCGCGTAGACATTTAAACGCTGCCCAACTACAATCGGGGACTTAGTACCGTAAGTGGGGCGGGGGGGGGGAGAGACAGGCGGATCCAGGTCCAGCTGCGGGGGATCTAGATCTTAGTCGTCTCATAGTCAGACCTATTTGAGGTCTGACTAGAAGACAACCCCGATTATAAGACAAGGGGTATTTTTAAGAGCATTTGCTCTGAAAAAAACCTCGTCTTATAATTGAGCAAATACAGTACTGTATATTTAAAACACTACAACTCATCATACTTATGATATATAATTTAGCAGGGACATTTCCTGGTGGGCTAGACCTTCTGAGGCTGCACTGATGTCTATGCGGCCTGACGGTTGCCTGTTATTGGTGCAGCCAGTGGTGCAACAACCACTGTTGCAGAGGTCATATGCTGTGCGAGCAGGATCTCTTCTACCAATCAGGGGTAGCAGGAAAGCAGCGGGGTTATGTTGTGTGATCCCCGCTCCGTTACTGGTTGCCCTGGGCGGTAAATGAGAGGTTGCTTGCACAGTGGGAGACCCCCACAGAGAAAACTGCAGGTGTGGTGAGGGGAGTGCAAGAAGGAGTATGAATAAGTGAATGACTTAGTGAATGTATTAGTGAATGAATGTAAAAGTGTGTGTTAGCATGGATGTGTGTGTGTGAGTGTTTGTGTGTTAGATTGGATGTATAAGTGCCACAGACAGGCTTTTTGGTTGCAAAATTGGCTCAGACAGACTGTTTGGAGGCACAGTCAATCTAATACCATTTCAAAAATAATGATTTATAGCTATTTGGATGGCAAATAGTGTGACTCAGATAGGTATATATAAGAGGTGTGGGCACAAGGGCTTGACCATACGATAAAACACATGGGGCTGATGTCCAAGTATTTCCCAGTTCGGCCCTGTGTGTAATTTAGTGTAATATTAATAGATACATTGAGAACTACAAAAGGGACCTCTACAAGGTCTGCCACCCACTTGCTACAACGTATCACTGTAAAATTCAAGAGAATATTCTGCAATCATTAAAGGGACAGTTTAGTGTCCCTGACAGCCCTACTAAAGAACAATGCATTGATATGCATTGTACTGTGTGAGAACTTTAATATGCATTATTCATAATTTAAAAAAAATAGTTTTACATTAGCTCATGAGTTCATCATTTTAATTAATGCTTGAAGCAGTCCCATTGAAATCAGTAGAAGCTCTTTCAATGTACGCACACATGGGTTTAGTCTGGACCCCCACTTAGGGCCAAAGTTTATAATGATAGCATTATATATTTCTCTATTTTAGATAAATAAGGGGGTACTAGAGGCTACCCCTGCACTAATTATTCAAATAAATACTTTGCTAAAATAGATATCCCAGTAGCTGTTATAGTGTTATGATATAATTACCACTTGAGTAGTATGATTATAAGACAGCAATGGAGAATAATGGTAGAAAGATAGAGGTCAGGTGTTGCTTCCCAGCACATTACACAACATTCCCCTCCTTCTCTCTCCCATAGTCCTTTACACTGCACATATGACGTAAGAGCAGCTCTGACACTGCACTTTGCTGCTGCTGCTGCTTGCCTGTGTAGCCAGCCTGTGTCTGTGCATCCTCACCTGGACCGGTATATAAATCAGAATGGGAGCTCCTGAGCACTGGAGCTGCGACATCAGCCTGCTGCTTTCCTTGATAGTCATAGTGTCTACAGTCTATGCGGGGGACCCTTTTGACTACCAGCTAGGGGACATCACTGCTTGCAACAATCAATGCGAGCTCCTCTTCAAGCACAAGAAGTCAGCAGAAGTAAGTGCTTATGGCTCCAGCCCTGGGAGCTTTGCAGCATCCCTGTGTGGCAGGATGGATGCTTTCCATTGCGGTGATGATTGTGCAATTGATGTTAATAAACAACACCCTCTTAAGAGGTACCAGAACAGGCATCCATGTTTAGCATTCCCTAGACCGACCAGCAACGTCTTAAAATATTAAACATCAAGAGTATTTTGTTGTCCTAATCTCCGATTAAAATAAAGAATGCAGTTCGTATTCGGAGTAATTATTCGGAGATCGGTTGCGATCTCTTTGTTATTGTGGGTTAATGTGATATTTCGCTGCTCGCCAATAGAGGTTGATGTGCAGAATGAGATGGTGCAGTGGTTGTAATGGTATCCGTGTACAGTCTGTACCAAGATGCTGAGAAAATCTCATGTAGAGCAATCAAATGGCGTCCTGATTTTGCTGTGGGTCTCTTCTTGCTTCTCTCCTCCTCTCTGCATTCCCTGTACATGCTTAATTTTATGCCCCAAGGGATGCTTTTCACAATAACACACTTCTCTTTTGTTGCTAGCATTGCAAACTATATATATATCAGCATGCAATATAAATCAATTAATCTGCACACACACACACACATCTATCTACCTATCTATCTATCTATCTATCTATCTATCTATCTATATATATATGAAATGTGTTTAGAGTATATGTATGAAATTTGTTTGTATATATATATATATATATATATATATAGTGTTATACGTCTGTTATAAATGCATTATGTATAATGTGCCACTATTCCAGCTGTGGCACTAGTTATTTATGTGGCCAAATCTATTGGAGATTTTTACACATTCAAGATCTTGTTTACAGTGATACAGGTTGATGTTGGACTTTGCTGATGAATAATTTCCATAATCAGTTTGAACAAATTCGATGCATGTCTTCCTGGATTATATCGGTTCGAAGCAAAGTTTCTTATAGGTGTCTAGTTATTATCCTAAACCCATCCCCGAAAGCAGATTTATACAAATAAAAACACATTTTTCATTTGTTTTATTGGTCGTTGACCTTGACATTAGCATTGAACCCAGATTAAGTGCCCATACACAGAGAGTAACGATGTTTGTCAAAATTCACTAATTTTTGCATAAATAAAATGTTGGTTTTCTTTCATTTCACTCTACAACATTCCATTTGCTAAAATAATAACATTTAGTTATCTTTCTTTTTTTAGACAAGCCATTTGCATTTTCAGAAAGATGGGGTCAGGTGCACGTTGAGGAAATTCATATCAAAAGATACCGGAAATGTTGGAGGGGATAATTTGCCACCCTTGACAGCCCACTAATGAATAATGTGTATTAAAGTACTGTAATGCCAAGGTTTTTGTAATCGAGACGAAGGCTCTCCATAAAGTTCTCCACAAAGCCTTGTCATTCTATCATGTCCTCCACCATCAAAATAAACATTTATGTCCCCATCTCCAAACATTTCAAATGGCTTTTAGAGAGTGTGGTAAAGACAGGGCTTTACTGTGATTTTATTTATGGGACATTGTGAAATATTGATGTGAGATTAGCCATATAGAAAAATAATGTGGTTTTATTTCCACCTTTTCTGCTTGTTATATACACAGTATTGTTATTTTTTAATGCTGAGCTCCTAGGAGATGGTGACATCAATGAAAGAAAGTGGCATAGTGGGATTTATGTCTAAGAGAGGGACTGACTATACTAAAGGGGGGGAAGAAGTATTAGCAAATGATCTGGAAAAACAAAAAAAACAAAAAATATGTATAATTGGTGTTTATTTGCTAAAGGAAGAGGAAACCGGAGACTTTGCAAGAGTGTTTTATCTTGTTGACCTCACTATACATACTTCTACTGCAGAAGGACCATGGATGGCCATATAATTGTTGTTAAATAAATGATCTCTTCAAATTCTCTTTACAAGTTCAATTATACATTATACAGGACCAGTTCAGCCCTTCACACCAGAGAATCTTGCTCTCAATTTAGTGAATAAACCCCACTATGTATGTATGAGGTTTCATATTACTTAACATATGAGCTTAGGTAAAACTCACACGTTTTAATACTTTTGATAGTTGGTAGGAGGTTTTTGTTATATATTCCAATCTGCCATATTTTCAGTACAGAATTATGGAACCCCTCATTGTGATTTTTTACAAATTTGTTACACATTAGGAATTCAAGGTACGTGCATATGATAGCTGAATGTAACCTTTCCAATGTTTTCCCTGATTCCAGCTGTTTCCAGTGAACAGGTGCTCATATACTATATAGACTACATTGACCAGCCAGCTCCAGCGCAGGTTCATGCAAGAGTTTTAGGGGGCGTAATAAGACCTCCGCGCATGCATGCCTAGAAAGCTCTTCGAAAGAGGCCTTTCCTGCCAGCTATTGGCTGATCTGATTTCCTATAAATGAAACAATGCTGTAATCTCAACTTTTTGTTGAGATGTAGGGCATTGTTGTTCCCACTACTTTGGTACCCTCATAACTTGGACTTAGAATGCTGAGGGAGAAGAAGAGGTGAAAGCTTGCTTCTAGTTTGAATTTGGTTGCAGACTGGGCTAGCCATACAGGGAAGCTTGGTGGCTGCCTATGGCACAGAGCTGGTAGGTGGCATGATGTTATCAATCTTAGCAAGCAAGGGCATACAAGAGGGCAACAGAGACCTAGTTTGCCTAGGATCCAGAATTATGGCGAAACATATCTTGCGAAGTACGTTATAAGAAAGAATGGCTCTCTCAAGCTACATTTGATGTCTGCTGCTGTAAAACCATATTAGGTGTCAACACCTTCTTGTCACATCATGCATAACAAAGGTTGGCAAACCCTACTCACACACACCACATATGTTCCATGTAATTACACCTAACATTAAATAGTTGTTTATTTAGTGAGGAAATAATGTCTAAAGTGCACATGCCAAGGGCCAGAGAAAAACTGAGGGTAGGATGTATTTATCAGTCATTTCTCCACAGTGGATCATTAATTCTGTTTACTGGCGAAATCGATAACGAAGCCATTGCGTTTGAGACTTTGTTATGTAACTCATTCTGTGCATTGGAATGCAATCCTGGAAACTAAAGGTTTATAGAAAAACAGGTATTGACTTGAGTGTCCATTATTTTTCAGAAATATAATAAGTGTTACAAAATCTAGAATGTTTACAGCAGATAAGAATCATTTTGTGCATTTAGTCTGTCCAGTCTTCCTGATGTAAATATTCAGACCTTAATCAGGCCTTGGTCTTGTCTTAGATTCAGGATAGCTTTATGCATATCCCATCCCATGTCCCCTGTGATTAGCAATAAAATCTAGCACAAAGCTTTTCTGTATACATAACAATTGTGAATATACCATTCAAGAAGTGTCTAGCATTAGAAAGAGTACAAAATAGCGGTGATGGGGGTGTATCAAGATGACACATGGGGAACATTACATACTGTTATTGAAAGGGAGTTAGCACACAATAATTTTTGAGGAACATGATGTCGTGCCTATGACTATATATTTGTATGTTCCAACTGTGCTGTGGGAGCAGATGCCTCAACTTCATATTCCTAGGATTTGCCTTATTATTTCTGCTTATTAAGTTACTATTCCTCTTTTGTTGAACCTTATTGGTTCCGGCAGCTTTGTGCTGTTAGGGTACAAAGATGACACAGGCAAGCTATTCGGGGGTACTGACAAGCTGGGTACAAAGATGGCGTTGACAAGCTGGGGACAAAGATGGAGCTGACACGCTGTTTGGGGACAACAGTTCCAATACTGCAAACTTTTAAGTGAAAAATCTAACAAGCCTGCAAACAGGTCCATGATTTTGCCATCATCACTGCTATTCAGAAATTATCAGCTGTGCTATAGAGTACCTGGACTATGAGTGCAAGTGTGTGGATGTGCACCAATTGTCACTAAAGTGAGAAAATGTGCCTACAGTGGTGATTTTGCATTAGCTTTTGTAAATTCTCAGTGGTGTCTCCAGCTTTCATATTTAGGGGGGCACATGAGGGAACAGGGACCAAATTAAGGGGGGGATTATAAAATGCTACATATACACTATATATATATATATATATATATATATATGCGTTAGACATGCATTTTTAACTACATAATATGTACCTATGAGTTCAAAATAACAGCTGAATTGGCAGTTAGTTTTCATTCTTTAATATTATTCCCTGCTGCCAATATATATTAATATAAGACCCTGCTGCCTAATTCACACTTTCACTCACACAATCATTTATTCTCTCACTCTTTCACACAATTCATACACACATTAATTCATACTGTCACTCATTCACACACATAATTCATATTTATTTTCTCACTCATTCTCACTCTTTAATTATTTAAATCTTTATACTGCCCTCCTTTCTCACTATCTACCCCCCTTTTCTCACTATGTACCCCCTCTCCCTCCCTCTTAATATGTACCCCTCTCCCTACCTTCTCACTATCTACCCCTCTCCTTCCTTCTCACAATCAACCCCCCTCCCTTCTCACAATCTACCCCCTCTCCCTCCCTTCTCACAATCACCCCCTCTCCCTCCCTTCTCACAATCAACCCTCCCTTCCCACAATCTACCGCATCTCCCCCTTTGTAGTTCACTTACCTTGCAGAAGTCCTGCCTCTGTCTCGCTGCTCTGTTGCGGTTTATGCTGCATCACTGATGAGCGCCGAAATATGACGTCATATTCCTGCGCTCAGCATGAAATGCTGGCAGCGCGACCAAGAAAGAGGCCTCGCGGAAATCTTTTTCATGAGCGACCTCTTGTTGCCTCTCTCCTCAGCATAAAAAAAGACGGTGTTTGAATTGGGAGGGCACACAGAGGGGCACCCCCCTGCCGACACCACTGCTTGTTTGTGCTTAAATTCACAGAAACACTCAAAAATCTTGTGGAAAGCCTTCCCAGAAGAGTGGAAGATGTTATACCTACAAAGGAGGGACCAAGTACATATTAATGTGTATTTAGAATGCAATGTCCTTGTTGGAGTAATGGTCGGGTGTCCCAATACTTTTGTTCATATAGTGCATATTGACAGGACAGCCTCTTGGAAAAAAAATATGCATACCTGGGAACTCTCCAGGTTTGACCCGGAGATTGCTGGGTGAGCGCTGCTGCTCTGGTTCTCCGGGTCAAGACTCGAATCCTCCGGGTTGGGGGAGCAGGGTCTCGACGCACCCCGCTCTCTGCCCATTTCCCCTTTAAATTGGGGTGTTTCCCTCCCACCCACTAGGGAAGGCTCCGGGTAGCTGAATCTAGTTCAGTTCACAGTCCCCAAATTAGTGTTGAAAATGAGTGACTTGTATGTTCCTTACATAACGCCTGTAAAATGTGCCATTTTTGTTTAGTATCAGTGCTTTTAAGAAAGAATACATTAAAACATCTTTGTACATGACACATCCACTAAAAAAATATTTAAACACATATGTGTTTATGGTGTTTCTGGTTAAATATTTTCCCTATTGGCATTAACTTTTTCTTTATTAACTTGATCTTTTGCTTTCTTCCCTATAGGATGTCATTGGAGCTTGTTCTAGAGGATGCAGGCTGTTCTCAATATGTCACTTTGTTGATGTAACTTCAGAACTGAACACTACAAGAGTTGAATGCGAGTCAGGTAGCATTTATTTTCGTCTTAAAACTATATTGTGCATGTTTTCTGGTGACAGGTCTTAAGATTTCTTCAGAATGTATAAATGTTTTAGTCTACAAGAAAGAAGGTTGCATTATTTGACAATAAAGCCAATCCATCCATAGTAATGGGATGTAAACCTTCCTTCTAACAGCTTAATGTTGGTTACATGTCTTGATACACATATGCTTATTTTGGGGGTAAATTTATATTGCATTTATGTATTTATTACATAGATTTGTATGTGTATATCCTCAGCTACACTATCCAGCCACCAATAAATACTTGAGTGTCTTGATAACCTGTTGTTTTTAATAAACGAGCATGCAAGTTTTGCACTTTTACACAAACAATTATGAGAGACCTTGTTTATCACGATAAAGCACCCCAAAGGAGGATTCTATACATCAGACAATCCTTTCAATAGGAAGCTCGGACCCAAAAAGAAGGGACGGTGCTTGTTTAAGTGTCATTACACAGTTGAGTTTTTGGTATTGATAATTTGTCATTTCTCCTTCTTTGGTAAAATGTTTGCCCTGCGACATCGTCTTATTAATATCCAATGAACACAGTAACATACCTGAGACCTCACTCAACTTTCTCGGAGGTTTCATGGATAACACAGGGCTTGACAAACCTCAGGCACCAGGTTGCCATGGTGACTAAGAAATGGATCCTGGTGCCTAGGGTTTCACCAGAGCCGGTTCGTGTGTTAAGCATCCACCTCTATATGGAGCCGGCTTTCCCTTAGTATGTGCTTCTGGCAGGAGGGAGATCACCGGTTTTCCGGTGTAGTATCTTTATCTGTGAGAACACAAGTGATTTATCTCTACTAAGTATCTCACAATTGACCACTTTTAGCTTTAGAAAGCTAGCGGCACCTCCTGGCTGGCAGAGAAATTTACATTTTTATTATTCAGTTTGATATGTAAAGTCATCTGCATGCCACACAAGAAATGACACAAATATAACAATATACATACAAAGGCCTATTCTGCAAAGGCAGGAAAGAAGAGAGTACAACTAAAATAATTAAATAAGAATACACATTAGGAAACTGTGTAGAGGACAAGGACAAAACAATCTAAAATTCAACTGCTTTTTACCACATTTTAATGAGATATTTTAATATATATATATATATTTTCCCTTTCTTTCCATTTATATATATTATTATAATTATATGAAAGTATAATTTTGTTATGATGTTATTATCTATGATGAACTTTTTTTTGCAAACATCTTTTAGTATCCTCTGGGGTTTTTCTTAGCCTGCTACTATGTCAAAACTTTCCTACTCATTCCTGCTATGACCAAACTTTATAATACAGCATTTATAGCCAAGTGATCTAATAATACAATTGCATTACTTAATAGTCTGCTTAAACCCACCTTACCAATAAATAACCCCTTATGAACAGTATAAATTATTGTGATTATATAACCGTTATATATGACAGATGTTTTATATAAGTTTGAGATTTAGATTTATATAACCGTACGTTTGTGTTTTATAGCTTGCGTGGAAGCCTATGTTAGAGCAGATGAACAGTATGGATGCATCACTGGGTGCCGGAAACAGCTTCCAGAAATGGAAAGCCAGAAAGAAAAGGTATCAGTTGTACAAGTGCATTATAGAGGTTGTTATAGTCTTTACCTCACAGATGCCAATTATTGAAACAGATATTGCTTGATGATGTGAAGCGTAAAATACATTTTTAAACATTGCTGGTAGCAAAAGCTTTAGCTATGGTGCTAAAAAAAAAAAAAAAAAAGTAACTTATTATAATATTTATTATGGCAGACTGGACACTCATCCACTCAGACTGAATATCCAGTCGTATTACCGTATTTGCTTGATTATAAGATAAGGTTATATTAGAGGTCGTCCTATAATGAGACCTCAAATAGAGGTCTGGCTATAAGACTAAGATCCAGATCCCCCACAGCGCAGCAGGGGACCTGGATCCTCCTCTCTGGTAACCTCTGCTGCTGCCGGCATTTCCTCTGGGTCTTCCATAAAAGAATGCCAACGTGACATGACCTTCCGGTGCTTCACAATAGTAGCACTTACAGCGGACCTGGGCAGTTCTAACACAAATATTTTTTACAAAGTGACTTGTGTCAGTTGGCATTCAATGACCATTCATGGCATTCAGTGCCATGTTTAAAATCACGGAGCTCATTCTACTGTCATTGTTTGTCTATGGAGATATCATGCCTGCTTGCTTGAGTTTATACACCTCTTAGCAATGAGTGTGGTTGAAACATGGTAACTCAATGTTTGGGAGGGTGTCCACTTAATTTTAATCATATAGTGTAGAGGTTTGCTATTCTCTTTGACATTTTTTTTAAATTATGTACCGTATCCAAGGACTATTATTTTTATACGAGTAACTGAGTTTGGAGACACCATGAGTCAGAGCTGTTTACCTAGCCTCCAGGGCATTTCATCTAAAAATGTCTGTGACAGTGCCATGCAACTCCCCACCCTCATTCTGCCCATTACTTTCCCATTTCAAGGTATAGTTTTTATCATTAAGTTTTGTGATTTGGAAGGCATTTTAGCTGAAGTTGGCTGCAAATGAAGAAACTGAGCCATCAAACAAAACAAGACTTCTCGATGCTTAGGTGTGTACAGTTTTATATGTGGGTGGAAAAAAAACCCCATATCATCTTGGTGTGTTATTTATGTATTCATTACTGATAACATTTCGAAAACTATAAATATTAACTACAAACTTTAAAAGAGTTTCATTTCCTCATGTTTAAATATTGCATTGTTTGTATCCTGCTTACTACCACATCTGTCGCTTTGGGCATTTTCACTTCTCATGCAGATCTTATTGTCTACATACATTTTATGTACGGTAATAAAATAATTGATTTTGCTCACCTAAATGCAAATTAAGTCAGGCAGTTTCTCCTGACAAATACTGTTTTCTTTAGTAAACATTTGTATTATTTTGCATATTTTTGGGGAGAGTGGACAGCTGAACCATATTAAGTGTAGTTACAGTATCTCACAAAAGTACATCTGTCACATTTTTATAAATATTTTATTATATATTTTCATGTGACAACACTCTGCTACAATGTAAAGTAGTGAGTGTACAGCCTGTATAACAGGTATGATTTAGGGAATATAAACGCCCCAGGGTTCTTTATTATATGTAATAGTGTACTCCTTTGCCCAGGACAGAAGATGGAGAGTGGGTGGTAAAGACGCTGTATTGGTCTTAGGCCTCTCCAAAGGGTTACAGGAGGTAAAGTTGCCATAGCTAACACGCCTTCACCTACCCAAAGAAAGAATGAGAACTCTGTGAATGAGTCCTTCTCCCAGAGACTGCTGGTGTCACATATGAATATGAACATTTTTGGTGATGTTTTACAGCAATCTCATTTTTTCTTGTCATTGTAGATCATAATCACCATTGAGCCAAACGTATCATTGCCTTAAATATAACTGTATGGTCGCTAGTGTCTTGCTTTTATTAAAATGAATAAAGATCCGTTGTATTTATTTGGAGTGATTTTTATATTTATGTATGTCTCATGTAGCCATCACTGTGACCCACAAAAACAGTATGCAGTTATTCTTTATTGAAAATTTCCAAAAGATGGCCTTTGCCTGCACGAAGCCCTGGTTGCTATAGGCACACAGGAAGCTAAAGTAGGCACACAGTGGTAAAGTGCATGGCCGCTGTTTTGAGGCTGGGATCACTAGCTACATGTGTCACATACTTTCCCCGTCAGTACACTTAATGTGGAATAAAAACAAACAAAAAAGATAACTCCTTTTTTGGATTTTAAACTTGGTGAACATGGAACTGATTATTAGCAATATTTTTCTTGGCAAGACTATTGTATACCACATTCCCAGGCTGTGTTACCGTGATGAAAGACAATAGAATTTAATGTACTCTAATTAATGCTAGCTAGAGGCTTGTCTGCGTACGGGCCAGCTTTACAGAATTAAATTGACAGAGGCTGATAACATTACCATGCATCAAGCTCTGTGCTAATTAAATAATAAGAGAAATGATTGGTCTTGGATCAAACAGAGGACAAGCAGAATAAATAAGGTAAGATAATTGGATACAGGAATCAGCCTAAATCTGTATGATTTTATAAAGGTTTGGCTATGTGTGCATAAGAAATGAAAGTCAAAATAACAGCAGAGTACTCTTAGGTTTAATCTTGAAAGATGCCGTAAACAAGCTTCTAGGCTAAATGCTCACACCAAATTCTTTGGAGCATCTTTAGGAATGTAAAGCGATTCTTGTGCCACTAAAATACTAGGAAACAAACTGTTCGGTTTTGCCCCAAAAGTTGTAAAAGGTTGCTATTGGTGGAACATGAATTTGTTTTTCAGTCTTTAGGCCCAGCTGGCAGCTTTCATCTTGGATTCGGGATGCCAGAACCCTGCCAGATCTGTCTATGAGATGCAAAGTAATTTTTTATAGTGACAATTTATTATAGATCCCCTTTCCAGTAAGCACATGTGTAATGTTAGGGGGGGGACAAATCTGTATATCGGAGGTCTTGGTATCGTCTTCTACCTATTTTTGCTCACTATAATGTAAAGCCTGTGATTTTTTTGTTTTACAACACAGATCCTGGATCTCCGGCTTCCCTCAGCTTTCTCCATGTTTGACATGATCTCAGGATTTTGCAGTGATATTGTCAGCTCTGCTCAAAGTTTTATTTCCTCTACTTGGACTTTCTACTTGCAAGAGGATGATGGGAAAGTAGTGGTGTTCCAGGTGAGAAGCAGCTGTATCTCTGTCTTTCTATAACCTTCTCTATAACTGTACCTAGGCAGAAGTATATGTAAATGTTTAGTGCAACCTGAGGCCTTACCAGGGCAGTGTCCCTACCCAGCCTTCAGGTTCTGCCTCGTTGCTGAGTGTTGGGTAAAGATACTATGGAGGCTGTTCTGGCTAGGCACATACTTCCGTGGTGTTAATGGACCAGTATAAAGGAGATTTCTGATCTCCCCAACTGGCCCAGTGAGTCTGGTAACCTTGCAGCAGAAGGACTGCCAGCTCCCCAGGAAATACAATTATAGATCTACCAATTTGCTTAGCATAACGTAGAGTGCTCCATTCTACGTTCTTAGTCCAAATGTATATCTGTTCATCTGTCTTTTTATAGTCTCAGCCAGAAATTGAGTACCCAGTTCTAGAGCTTCAGGCTCCTAGATCAGATGTCACAGAGAAGACTTGGCTGTCATCTAAGCTCAACACCCTAAAACCACACACAGGTAAGGAACCATATCGTATGTCAAGATATGTTGGACGTATTGTCATAAGTAAGCTACACAGGAGACCAAGTAGTGTACACAAAATATAATGCATTGCACATTATTTCGAACCAGATTCCATTAAAATGAGAAATTCTGTTATTAACAACTACAGCATTATCTACGATGTCATGTAATTAATTGGATGGCTGTAACAACTGCTTTGTATACAGTAAAGCTATTTGGCAAGGTAAAATCTCAAGCAGTTGGTATAGTGAGATGTATTTAATAAATTAACAAGATTTGGTATGTAAACATGAGACCGAAAGGGGCTGCATGGTGGACTGTGCCCTCTTCTAGAACATAGACTTTCTGATCTTGATTGGTGGCAGATAAAATAAACTCTTAGAATTATATGTATATGTAATTATATGTAAAAAAAGATAACTTCTACATCTTGTGTAGGTCTCCAGGACAAAATTGAGAAACCTTCTGTAAAGGACTCAAAGGTGAAGCACAAGCTACCCCATATGGAAGCACCACAGTCAGAGCATGATTTCCTGGGTTGCATGTCCAAGTAGGTAGAAAGTTCTTGAGCAACTTTCATTTTGAGACATACTGGAGATTTTCATGCTAGACAATTAAAGACATTAACCAATCAACATTAGTTTTAATTTCTTACCTCCCAATGTATAATATAACTCTTTCAGTTTCTGCATTTTTGGGTATGTAAGCAGCATCAGATGTAGTCGGTTTAAACAACGTAGTTAGCCCAGGAAGAGTTTTATAGCTTTCTGTTTTGGCTTACAGTAGGATTTAAACAAAATATTCAATGAGGGGTTAAGATAAATTAAGGATACTTTGCATGAAATGTCACTGATGTGCCTTTGGGAGAGGTTGAAGCAATGTCACAGCTAAAATATATAACTTTGAATAACTTAAAAATAAAACATACAGTCATAACTATAGTGGTATCTGATAAAATATACATATATAGTCACTGATTTAGAAGATTGATAGCTTATGTTACAGGTAATAGTAAGATATTTGAAATAAACATTGTCAGCAATTATATTAATTATATTAGTAAATACATTTTACAAACTTAAAGAATCATGTTACAGTATAAATAGTATTGTCGGAACAGAAAGTTATAAGCTGGTCTTGTTTTATCACTACATTCATAAAGAGGGATAAATAGGACTTCCAACCTTTCAAATTTGGGACCCTGCAATGCCTTTAGTGTAATAACAAAGACCAACATGAACTTAGACTTTTCTATTTCCAATTATTCTTGGTAGCAGACAAAAGTAGCAGTAACAAAGCTCAGGACAGGACTGTGACACAACAGCATGAAGGATGATTATGGGGTCTGATGTGTGTATTATTTAGTAAAATTAAGTCCTTTCTAGCCTTACAGTTACAGACTGTCAAAATTTCTGCTCCTTCTGTACAAAAGGTTAAGACAGTCTTGGTGAAATGTGCCTTCAATTCAGGGGGGTTCTTTCCCAGCTTCTAGATAACATTCTTTGGATCTTCTCATCCCACCAAAAGCTATCAATAAGTAAGATGACTAGTGGATCAAACCAGGTATATCTTCAAGCATCAACAATCATTCAAAGTGTGTTTGTGGGATTCTATATTACTTTCAGAGTTTGGGCAAATCCATGAGAAAAGACATAATTGCCACCATCTAACTGGCAGTGGTTGCAGTCTGATAGCAGTCTATAAGCTACTTGAACACGATTAGAGAGCTTTCTTGCCTTCTAGAAAGTGTTGAATTCAGAACCCAGAAAATAACTCAAGGTTGGCACATGGAGATATAATAGAGATTGGTAACTATCAACTAGCTCTGTATCAGTTTCTTTACTAGCAACTTCAGATGAGAATGATTAGGGTGCCAATTGGCACCTGATGGTGTAGGGTTTGGCAATCTGTAAAGCCTGGATGTTGCATTAACAGACTGAAGAGTTCTAGACAGGAAAACACCTTTGGTCAGCCTGGAACAACCAGGATCAATAGGAGCTTGTTTTCCCTTATTTTTTTAATCACCCTGAATATAAGAGCAAACACATTGACTACCGGAGGTGCCCTTCAAATTATTTTCATGTTTTTTATTTCTCTAACCAATCAGGTTGACACATTGTAAACACTAAGCTTTTATTATCTGATGTAAGAAATTCATTCTCAAACTTCATTTCCCAAGAGTGACTCTGCCTGCACAGGAAGGTCACCTCTGAAGAATGGATTTGACAATTCATATCCGTTTATGGAGACATGAAGTGTGCATGATTATTCAAAAGAAGGAGCCACCAGCAGTCAGTTGTCTAGTCTAGGGAATGGTGTTTATCCATGGTATTCTCAAGTTATGTGCAAATCAGTAGTCACTAAGCTTTCCCTACTTGATTTGACTTTATTTAGGTCTCTGTCTTGAACCTGTAGAATATAGTGAAGTTGTTGACTAGCCTCAAATGCACAATCAGCCTGAACTTCCCAGAGGCCTACAGAACACAAAAACTGCACAAGAACCAGAGCGTTTTTTTCTAAAGACTCTTGTGTCATTTTAGCAAATGTTCTGATCTCCACTAGTCCAAGGTGGCCATTCTAAAGTCCGGTAGGAAGATCTTTATCCTCTTCTCTACCAAAATCTGCCAGGCATCAGAATCTCTGGAAGGGATAGCCTTCGTTTTTTCTGGAAGATCTTCCTTTGTGTAAAGGTTCCTGACAATTTGTGGCTTTTCACTAAACCTAGGAGCTGCTCTGGCCTTCTGTTAGACACACTCTGCCTTACAGTTGCTTGGGATAGCATCTTCCAGAGGAATAAGCCATTTTCCACCCTCAGGGCAGCCCACAGTGGCCACCAACTTTGTCTGTGAAGGGAAGAAAGTATTTCATCCTTTTAGAGGCATTCAGCTTCTGTCTTAGATACATCTATTGTTTTCTAATGAGGGTGTCTAAAGGAGAATGAACCATGAAAGTTTAACTTTTCGTAATGCAGCTCTGAAAGAGAAGATTCACCTCCTTTCACTTACTTGTCTTTGCCAATACCTGGGGCAGCTCTGGTTGAGGCAATACGTCTACCTATTTAACAAGCAAAATGCCTCTTTTTCTCCATCTTTATCAGAAAAAGGTTTCTCATAGGACACAAATTTTGGTTCTGAAGTAGAGGAACAATGGTCATCTTTAGGCTGCTAGGGAAAACGCACCTGCTGCTTCCTCCTGTAAATAATATCTGGGCCGCATACCCTATGTTAACCCTGCACCCTCCATGGATGTTGCCCTTTCGTGGTTTACTCCTGAGCTTTTATCCAGTAGTGTTCTGTCCAGTTCTATGGGGTTTTTACTGGGCTTGATCCAATTTTTCTTGACCATGTGGTCTAATACCCTGCTGTGGTGAAATTCACTGCTGTTTGGTCCCTGGTTGCCATCCAAAATCAGAAAACCATCAGAGATTGCTAATTTGGTGCATATCAATGCACATCAGATTCCTCCTTAACACTAGAACGGGTTTTTTAGGAATTCAGGCGTGTCTACAGATAAAAAATATAGTTAAACAAAGATGGAGCAAAAAGAAAAGGGCAGTGTGTAGCCAGATAGCCTGGTAGCCAGAGCCCAGAAGTTCCCAGGTATGCTGATAGGCTTCAGAGGATCCTCTGTAAAACAAAAAGGTAATCGAAGGACACCTGCTCCTTGCTCACAAAGAACAGGGGGGAAAAAAACCTTGAAGGCTTGTAGAGGTTCATGATTTTTATTGGTTGGAAGTCCTGCGCTACCTGGTAGTCTATATGTAAGCGCTCCCTATTATTGTTCCATGAAAAAGAAGTCATGTTTTCCAAATAACAAATGAATTTCTGGTGCATATAAATGTGAATAAACATTGTGGACACAGACTGACCTCATTATTAATGATGTTGCTTTCAAAATTAAAATATTGTCACCAAGAAAGTGATGTTTATATTGCTAAAATCCCTATCTATTAATAAACCCCATCTAGGCGCTCAGGGTTGCCACGCTGGATTCTGGCTGCTTGTCTCTTCTTGTCTATCATGGTGATGCTTTGGCTTAGCTGTGCTAGTCTAGTGACTGCTCCTGATCAACACATAAAGGCTCAGGTACTATTCTTCAGTAATGACATTAAAACTGAAATTTGTGTGCATCTTGAAATTAAGCAACTGAATGTTTGTGTTATGTTATGGTGATACACACCTTCAAAATTTAAGTGGACATGGAATCCATTATGTCATGGGGACTTTGGGTACACAAACCTCTCATTCCTTCTAGTTTAGACTAATGGTCCAATTGTGAATCTAGTTACAAAGATTCACAGAATAAAACACAAAGTCAGGTGCATGTTTCTAAATAATGCACAAGAGACAGTAGAGAAACATACAGATGTTCCATTTGTATGTATGTGGGGGGTATTATATATTTAATAAAATATAATAATAATATATTATATAAAGACACTATATAGACAGGCTGTACACATTTGTCTGATATTAACCTTTTTGAGTATTTAGTGGGAGTCCACTTTTAATGATGTACCTTTGGCCAAGCAAACTTAATTTCAATGTGGAAAACGTGACAGTTAATTCTAACCATACTATGGTTATATTTAACACCTGTGGCTGTATTTAATTAATGAAACTCAAAACCCTTTATTTCCTTTACTATAGCCGCTGAGCATTAACGGTGACAAAGAATATCTTGATGACGTGGAGAAGCCCGTGCCCTTCCCTTTGCAACCAGTGGTTGCAGTTACTATCTGTCCTACTGAAGAAAGTGAGGAGGCAGGACCACTCCCAGTCAAGGTTGACCTGGACAAGACCATCATCTAACACAGTCTTGTGTAGTACTAGAGGGGGTGTGCACCACAATGTATTGTAATCCCCTACAGCATTAGAGGGGATAATTGTCTGTCTCTTTTTTATTGGGTTTCAGGATTTTACTCCCTTTGCTTTCTTTGTTTGCGAAGCATAGCTATGGTTTAAGTACCACAACAACAAAAAAACTTAGTTTTTGTGGTATTTACCTGGGTGAGTGAAAGGCTCCAGTAGCCCTTGATGGTTCTCATCAATAATAAGATTCTTTAGAGGCTGGTAAGATTTTCTTCATAGATGTATTTCAAATGAAAGGCTATAATAACCTCTATGCTTGTTTCTAGTACATGAAGAACTGGATGTAAAGTCACATGTTTTAAAGCGAAACTTAAAAGTTACAAGGCAGAGACTTCTTTAATGGTTAAAGAGACCTTGTCATACCTCTGTTGGAGGACTCCATATATACATTTTAGTGCAGATTATGGCATGTGAAGCTTATGGGAAAACTCTTTTTATCGTTTCTAAGCTATGTCCTATGGAGTTAAATTTTTATTGCAGATTAAGAGACCCAGATTTTGGCACAGGGCCTTGTGAGCCTTTGAGGGTGTTAGTCTTTTGGCAGCTGCCGCTTGTTCCATTGTGGAAAACCGACCTGGTTACAGCTATGAACTATGCTCAGTGACCCATTTATTTACAGCAGACAGTAATTCATTTTCCCCATACTGTATTGGTCATTCCCACGTGCTTATGTGAAATTCCTGCTAAAGCATGAATCCTGTTGTCAACCTTTATCCCTATCATGTTTGCTAAAATATAATTTAAAGGCAACCGTTTTGTGTGTGAATTGTGATGTGGCTTTCACAAAAAAATCTGTATTTTTAGAGGTGGCCCTTTATTGTAATCTAGTGTGTAGTGTTTGATCATCTTAAAATGCAACTTTGAGTTCAACACAACAAACAAGAATCTCAAAGCTGCATCACAGTTGAAGAGCTGACACTCTTCTTGTAATATGTAATATTTTACAACACTATTAGGTACAAGGCTAGAAAGGAGGTTTTATTCCAATCCCATTGAGCTACTTCGCCAAAAAGGGCTAGGTTTCCATAATGTAAAATTACTGAGATAACATTCAATTTTATATGTTAATGTTAATTTTATATGCAAGAAAAAACTTAGCTTTTCTCACAGGAGACTTGGCCCGAATGTTTTTGTTCAAATTAAGGCTGTTGTATACTCATATGCTGCGTTGCTATTCATGTTCACCACGCGTTGCTTGTGTATGTTTGTAAATTCGTACTTGGGTGTGCATTCTAATACGCAGTTAAGATTTGCTCCCACATCAGAAGCTTGTCCGTTTTGTATCATGCATGATGAATGGCTAAATTAAGAAGCAACCTTTACTCCTAAAGTTGATGCCTGAGCTAAGTACATATGGGACACTTTGAAAGGTAGACTTAACGGGTAATTATTAAAGGGACACTCCAGTATCCTCTAAATAATGCATAAAAAGTGCTGCAAAAATTACCTTTGAGAGAAGCCCCAGCTCACACACCCATCAAGGTCCGATACACAGCATTTCAGATTTGGTCCTAACCTATCAAACAAAAGCTTTGATTTACATACTGATGTCGAAGCAAATTCACATACCACTGTCCACTTCTTTTTTATAGTTTAGGTTACTTATTATTGATGCTTATTTAAAAATACTCTGGTTTCTTATACTCACAACCAGAAATATTGACTACATACAACTGAAAAAAATGTTCAGAAATAGTCTATTTTTTGGAAATACAAGTTGTGTATCATTATGATACATCAGCACGTATTTACGGTAATTAGAAACCTAAGAGCATTTTAAATAGGTGTTTGAATTAGTACCTGTCCACAGACAACAGAGACGTTTGATCATTACTTCGTCATAAAGTTTTAAAATATATTTTGTGTGCCTTTTGTTTAATATCACATACGGGAAATGTAAATAGCCACAGGTCTTGTGATTCTGACAGTACGTTTGCCATTTATATAGAATTGTTAGATCCGTTTAAAATAAATAAAATGACTATACAAAAAAATTAAATAATAATAATTAAGAGAGTGGCATCTCTAAAACATTGGCAGCCTCCACCAGGGTTCTTCATACGTTTGGAGCAGTCATAAGATTTCAGTATATGTACAGACTCAAAAAATAATTTGTGGTTTGAATAAAATGCACTGTGCTGCTTTGCGTTGTGTACTATCTAACCCGTTTTCCTACTGAATTATATATCTTACATTTTTATTCTTAAAACCTGCGTTGTTTCTGCTTTGGGATTAATGTATCTTTTATTTAAACTATCTAAGATTGGATGAGTGAAAAAGTGTTTCACCAGCGGTGGTGATTTTTATGATTCTGTACAGTGTCGTATCACTCTCTACTACTAGTTTAAGCTTATAAATGCATTGTAAAAATGGGTGGGTTGAGTGGGGTAACCATCCGATAACACATGTTCATTTTTATTTCTTAGAAGGAGCGATTGCCCAACTTATATTTATTTAAAAGGGCTCTGGATTGTTGTTGTTCTCCGCGCTGGACGGAATCACTTGTCTGTCTGCAGTTAAACCTAAACACAAAACATAATTACAGATCTGAAATTGCATTTTATCCAGGACAGATCAAGGCAGGGTTACTTAAAGCCCTGTCAAATCACTATTGTAGAATACAGTGTCCTTGATTGTCTGTAGGTCTTTCAGTGAACCTATAACGTGTTCTTAGGATATATTTTAGATTTTTATTATATGAAATATAAATATATATATATATTTACATAGGTAGAGTGATGCACTCTTCTCTATCTAATGCATGAACATATCCCATTAGCCTTTGGATGGCTTGTATGATTGATTATATTTCTAAGATTGATTTCTGTTATGATACAATATTCATTTTTTGTTTATTTATTAGCGCAATTGGCACTACAATTTCATATTTATTTCAACTCACCTGAGTATAGAAAGCAAACTCTTTCGCATTTAACCCATTTGTAAATTCTAAATGCTACTGCTATTCTGCCCTCTTTTGCACCTATGTGAGTTGGTGATTTCTGTTAGCAGTCTCTATCACTATAATTGAGTTAATAAATGTTAATTCATCTTTCAGTCAGGCTGACTATTGAGTTCTAAAGAGCCCCTAGTAGATAAATTATCTAATGGTTGCCCCACTTGCCAAAATCCACATCTGCAATGTGTCAACTTAATAGATATTTCAGTGTTTCTTTTACTACAATTGCTGTTCATTGCTGTAGCTCTATGGAACAAACACTATATGCAAATAGAACTGCTTTATAATGACATTGTTGTTCTATTCAACATGAGAACACTTTCAATTCAGTGAGCATCTATAAACAGTGGGCCAAAGCACCAGAGAGCCATAATCTTGTATAATCTAAATCATTATGTAAAGAATGCATCGCTGTTTTTTATGTGAATCAATCATGTAAAATGTCAAGAACACAATAAAATGATAGTTTATAAAGGATTCTGCTTGTTGTGTCCATTTTCTAATTTGTCCATGCAGATAACTGAATTGTAAAGTACTCTAATCGGATATTTATAATTTATATGCATCAGGGAGTCTGGATACTGAAAGCTTTACTCAGATCCAATGGTATAGATTAGGTCTATGCTGCCATTGAAAGTTATCTGGCTAGATCTTTTGAATGTCCGATTTTCAGCGAGAGAATGGTTCCGCAAAAGGGCAGAGCCTTCACTCACACCCTCTCGCCCAATAGGAGGAATGGGGGAGACGTTTGCCTTTCTGTGCGCGTAGTAGATCCACCCTTTTGTGGAAGCGGGTGCCGGGCGAGGACACACGCGGGCGGCAGGGGTGAACGGTGAGTTCCTGACAAGAAGAAGCGGAGTGAAGCAAGGAGACACGGGAGTATGAGAGAGTGAATTAAAGTCTGAGAGAGTGTGAGTGAAAAAAATAAAATTCAGAGTTAATATTCTCTTATATTAAGGATAGTCCTATGTCTGGTGCATGTTTAACACTTTCAGTGCCAACCACACATGTGGTACATGGTTGGCAAAATGAGCACAAGACACTAAACACATACCACATCTGTGCTTTTACAGATTGTAGGAAAAGCCTCATGGCAGTGGAGAGGAGATTGCTATTGCTCCTCTGCCCTGACCAGAATCTATTTTCCCTACTCCCAAAAGGCATCTTGAGTCTTTAACACACAAGACGTCCATTAAAGAGGAAAGCCTTACATTTGGAGTTAAACTATATTGATTCCGCTTACAATAAAGAGAATGCAGGGCTAACCCAAAATAACCATAGGTTGAGAGGGAGGCTGAAACTGGACAAAACGTCACTCCTCTACCTGGAGAAGAAGCACAATGTCCCGGGAAATCAGAGAAACCAGCATTTCACCCTGAGAGTTCCAAAGAACAGTCAGAGATCAACCTGAAAAACTCTTCCAAATGGGGTGCACATCCGTATAGAGGGGAAAAAAATGGACAGAAAAAAGAGTAACTGGCTATGGAATTAGCAGTAGTACAGGTAAGTAATGCACTCGCATTTCCAAGGACATAAATGGGATCATCATAAAATATTCTAAAATATAAAAACACAGCAGCAATGGTACAGTATCACTCAATTTAGTGGATAAGGTAAAGCATTGCACTTACAAATGAAACGGGCGAAAGCGTGTAAAAAAATAACACAAAACCAGGCACAGGGACAGTCCACCCTCCAGCAGCAGGAGCTTCCCAGTATATTCCTCTCTCTCAACGCATTTTGCTGGACAACCGGCTTCCTCAGGATTTTAGTTGCAACTTGCCCAAAGATATAGTACAGATTGCAGTCCTTATCAACTCAGCAGATCCAGAGTGATTAAACTG
>VKOC01003106.1:0-41516 GCA_009364415.1 Spea multiplicata
TACGTGTCGTGCCAGGACCGACAATTGTCGTTAAGGGGTTAAATACAGTGTTTAAATAGTTTGATGGAGAGTCATCTATATGTCCATTCACAATATTCTGGATATACCCTTTGGTCGCTCATGTACTCTTTGTAATACAGTATAATGGGTACAGTATGTATTAAAATGTGCACCTATACACAAACTCACAAAATAGTGCTTTTTATTAATGTATTTAAAATCAAATGTTCCATACCATTGTATATAAATAATAACTATAACCCATCAGATTTGTTTAAAGTTTAGCATTTGTGTATATAGTAACATAGTTCATAAGGTTGAAAAAGACCAAAGTCCATCAAGTTCAACCTATATACATATTGTGTCCCTACTGTGTTGATCCAGAGGAAGGCAAAAAACCCTTATGAAGCAGATGCCAATTGCCCCATACCAGGGGGAAAATTCCTTCCCGACTTCAAATATGGCAATCAGAATAAATCCCTGGATCAACGTTCTGTCCCTATTAATCTAATATCCATAACTTGTAATATTATTGCTTTCAAGAAACACGTCCAGGCTCCTTTTATACTCTTTTATTGAGTTTACCATTACCACTTCCTCTGGCAGAGAGTTCCATAGTCTCACCGCTCTTACTGTAAAGAACCCCCGTCTTTGTTGGTGTAGAAACCTTCTTTCCTCCAGCCATAGAGGATGTCCCCTTGTTATAGATACAGTACTGGGTATAAATAGGTCCTGGGAGTGATCTCTGTACTGTCCCCTTATATATTTATACAGTGTCAGGACCCTGGTAAGCAGGTCGGGTAGGAGCCCAGTAGCAGGGGATACAAGGGGTTCTGTTTGTACCCCACGATGCATGATGGTAAGTGGTGTGGTACGGACAGGCGCAATAACACACAGCACAACAGAATATGAGGAAAGGTACTGTATTGGTATAGGTGATATCACAGCAAGTAAAAGCAGTAAGTCTCTGTGCAGGATGCCCACTGGGTGGGCTGACGGGTACGGAGGCCCACTGGCAGGGCTGACTGGTACGGAGGCCCACTGGGTGGGCTGACGGCAGGAAGCCCACTGGCAGGGCTGACTGGTACGGAGGCCCACTGGGTGGGCTGACGGCAGGAAGCCCACTGGCAGGGCTGACGGGTACGGAGGCTCACTGGGTGGGCTGACGGCAGGAAGCTCACGGTACAGGCAGGTAGCTCACGGTACAGGCAGGTAGCTCACGGTACAGGGCCAAAGCAGAGCAGTCCATGCACTTCAATGCAAAGGCCCTGACTACAGGGCAGGGCAGGTTAATAAAGACAGGTACCACTCAGGTGATCAGACCCAGCTGACCTGGTAATCTGATCCTGAGTACTGCAGAGAGAGGGAGAGGGTGGCCACTAGTGGTAGCAGCCGGACAGAACGCAAAGATCATCATGCATGGTCCGGGCTAGCAGGGTGGAATCCTGACAACAGTACATAAAACCCCCATTTCATTAAATCATTATTAAATATGTTCCTAATCCGCAATGGATTCTATGCAGTTGGTATTCAAAAGGTCCAGACCTTGCTGATCTAATGACACTGATTTATGTTATATTTAAAAAAGGCTTTTACCACAATGCAGTGACTCCATGATCTGACTCAGAGAAACTACCCACTTGATTGCTGATCGCCCAATCTTTGACTCATATAACAAATCAACGCACCTGAAAACTTGCAATCTCCGCAGCTGTTTGAGGTTTAGCAGGGATTACTCATATAAACCAATATGTCTACTATTCCCTGCCTGATGAGCACTTTTCTCGAGTGACGAGTATTCTAGACACTGTTTGTCTGCCTAGAACAGCTGTGTTATGAGAGGTATTCCACAGCACTTAACAATTTGCATAAACAGCTATTAACGGAACTATTTTGTAATGGACTTGCCACCTTTTTATTTTTTTAAATTATATTTTAGATCCTGAAATACATATTTCTAGTACAGAAACCAAGTTATTTTCATTTTAAAACAATTTCAGAAATTGGTTACAAGTGTATAAGTTTTATAATATAAATAAAATTAACATAATTACAATGAGTACTTATACTATAAATACTTATAAATTTAGTTGTATTTCATTTTCAATTAATTATATTTTAGTTTCATTTGAGGGGATAGTACAGCATGCAGATGTTTAGAATTATGTGAAAAGCACGATGCACGTTACAAAGACAGGTATAGCCTGCTACGAGCTTTCTAGTTTACAAAAATGCACCTATTTCAATGAAAGAAACATTTTTAAATTTAAGTATTGTAAATACATTTTGATCCAGATTCAAAAGTACCATTCCGTTCCCTTATTTTATTTATTGAGTAAGAAAGTTATAAAGGTAAAAAGAAACATGGAAGTGATTGGCATCGGGTAGCTACATTCAAGAGTTGGGCTGGGCTGCTTATATTGGGCAGATGCTTTGCTGATTAGTTGCCCATTGTAGGATAACATAAAGAAGGTAGGCACTTTCCCATGGTCACCCTTCCCCACAAAAGTCGATAAAAAGGCTAAGACTATTCACAAAACACATCTGTGAACATTTTTTTCCCCATTTTGCATAAACACACATTTTTTCCTTAATTGTACACATTACACAAGAATTGTTTTCTTCAAAACAAATCCCATGTGCTTCCTTGGAATTCTTATGAAGCTACAGAGGTCTACCCAAGCTATCCATGCTGATTAACAACTGACACATTGGCATTTGATGAAGTCATGTCAGGTTTATTTGGGTCTGCATATTAAAATAGTATTAGGGGTGAATAATACATTTCAAATACTTGGGAGCTTGAACATGGAATTTGCAGACAGCTTTCCATAGGCTCCATGTTGCCGTCTTTAGAGCAGTAAACCTGTGGGTTCAATGGATAATTCCTCACATTGCACCTCTATAATAGATAGTAGATCTCTGTTTGATCTTATTGTGTATTTATGTGTCTTGTATAGTCAGAAATGTAAAATTGTGTGTCTCATACGGAGCTTGGTTTCTATATGCCAAACAGTAACACAAACCAGGTGTAAATACATGCTTTCCTTCTAGGTCACTGTTTATTTTCTACAAAAACCAATTAGAGATTTGTGCTATGCTGTGAATCATGCCGGCCAAGGAGATGATGCTGGGGAGTTAATCATCTCCAAACATGGCAATGAAGGAAAGCAGCCTCCAAGCAGTTTAAATTCACACACTTGGGTTTTGGTTTGTTGCATTAGTCAACTTGCATGTGTACTTTATTCCATGTTAGAACTGGAAACATAGTGTAATGGAATCCAAAAATATATGAGATCAGACATCAATTTGCATTAAGTATGGTCAATTTAGCTATGAAAGAAGGCAAATAGGGTAGCCATTTTTACTTTAATATAGATTTTTTAGCAAATATTGCCTATTGTGCAAGTTACTGAACCACAGTGCCCTATATATATATATATATATACTAGATTCACCTGTATTTACATTGATCATATTATGTAGGTATATTTTGTTAAAGATGTGTAAACTCAAGATAATGAAAACAACCAGTACCCAGTTAAAATATCTGCAAAGGTGGTGTTATTAAGCACATTACACCAGTAAACCATTGCAAAAAAGCAATTAATAATCTTTCCATTTGGCTATTTTAACATGTTTCATTTGTTTATATATATATGGAGAAAACTATTGGGACACCTGACCATTACACCAACAGGGACTTGCATTCTAAATACATAGACATTAATATGTAGTTGGTCCCACTTTTGCAACCATAACAGCTGACACTCTTCTCCAGGATTTCTGTGGAGGGTTTCTGTGGGAACGTTTGCCCATTCATCCAGTAGAGCATTTGTGAGGTCAGGCACTGATCCTTGACGATAAGGCTTTGCTCACAATCTCCGTTCCAGTTCATCACAAAGGTGCTCGATGCGGTTGAATTCAGGGCACTGTGCGGCCAGTCAAGTTCTTCCACACCAAACTCATCCATCCATGTCTTTATGAAACCTGCTTTGTGCACTGGGGCACAGTCATGCTGGAATTAGAGCATTGTATAGTTGGACATATAAAACATATGTGTTTTTATAGCCACTATAGCCCAGGTAGCTTCAATTAGCACACTAGCATATGTGGTTATTTGAAAGGTTTTACTGCTTGGTCTGCTAATTTGGAGTATAATGAAGTGATTGACTTAGTCTTCCCATAGAGTTGAGCAAAGTGATGAGATGAGCCTTTGTGTTTGTATTTACTGTATGTTTATTTTATTTTCATTTTGTTACACTAGTTGTATACATATTATTGAATACTGTGTAATGTTGGATTAGGTTATTATTCATGACCGATGGCAAATTATTATGTAATTCAGTCTCCAAGAACTGATTGCACTCACAGTAAACAGTTACATAAGAATATTGAAAAAAAAGCAATTTCAATTTCTACCATTTAATACATAAAAAGCCTGTTTCCGTTTTCTCTTATGACCTTTGTAGATCTCTCCATTTTCACTGTGGCCTCCACAAACAGACAGGGTTACATCAAGAATGTCCATGGCAAAGTTAAGAGGGACTATGGACCGCTGTCAGCTGCTGCACTACACAGACAAAGGAGCATTCATTAAAAAGTAGCAGGGAAGGATGGACAGAAAAAATCATTGGCCACCCCAAGGGTACTCAAAAAGCAAATACTTGTAAAGGGACACTGACCTTTTCAGGGCCCATCCAGAGATGATCGCTTATTGGTCCTCATTTTCAGCCCAAGGAAAGGACCCACTCCAAATTTTTTTGGATGCTTTATTGGTTGCCCCTGACTTGTCAGTTTACATATTTTAGAAACAACAAGAGTACTAGGACCTCAATCCAGGGGCATAACTAGAAGCCTCAGGGCCCCGGTGTGAGAATCTGTTAAGGGCCACCCCAGTGTGAGAATCTGTTAAGGGCCCCCCCACCCCAATCT
Source organism: Spea multiplicata (assembly GCA_009364415.1). Taxonomy (NCBI): domain Eukaryota; kingdom Metazoa; phylum Chordata; class Amphibia; order Anura; family Pelobatidae; genus Spea; species Spea multiplicata. The sequence goes on from VKOC01003106.1 coordinate 4,936, forward strand.
ACTATCTTCTCACACCATCTACCCCTTCTCACACTATCTACCCCCCTTCTCCCGCCTTCTCAGGCTTTCTACCCCCTCTCCCTCCCTTCTCACTATCTACCCTCTCCCTACCCCCCCTTCTCACTATCGACCCTCTCCCTACCCCCCCTTTGTAGGTCACTTACCGTACAGTCCTCTGGTGGGGGCGCGAGGCCTCTGTCTCGCTGCTCTGCCGCGGTGCGCACGGCTTCACTGCAGAGCGCTTGCATATGACGCGACCCCGGTAGTTCCGCCACTGCCTCAATCAGTGTCCTGAGATAGGGAATAGTCATGGGACAAAGATGAGAGTACACATCTCCTGCAAGGAAACTAGCTTGGGGATGAGAAAAGGACAATTGCATATGGGGTGATTCTGCAAAAAAAAGTTAAAGGGACTACTCAGCTATCATATGCAGTTAGAATCCTATAATGACTGGAGTGTTCGTTTAAAGTGCCATTTTTACGACACCAGACTGCCACTACAATAATGGGTTTAAACTAAATAATTTACCCCAATTAAAAGGAAGGTACTGGGATGCAACTTTAAATACACAGTATTGCACTATTTTTTCACATCTCCCTCTCTTTGTTCACTTAACATTAGCATTATTTTTGCAAGGTTTTATGTGACTTGTTTAGACATGCAACAAAAAATTTAATGGGTGAAAAATTTAATTGGATTGGTTTGTTTGAGGATGTCTCCCTCTTGTGGCTACATCAAGCAATTGTTTCATTGTTGAAATATATAGAATTTATAGTTCGCACAAAGTGCAAATTATTTCTTAGAAGGTATTAAACATTAGCATCTATGATACAATGTTTTGAAAAGTAGCAATTTAGAATTGTCCAATTCTAACTTAAATGTTTTAACAGGACAAGTTTATGGTTGGGTTTGGTAAAAGCACACCATGAAATATTTCCCCTTTAAGATAAATAGTGACAATGGCATACATTCCTATTGATTTAGCGACTATTTAATAACTTATAAAAACACAGAGTAATGTAGAATCATTCACTAAAGTGCATGGATTGTTTCTCTCTCATTACATATTGGCACTTCAGACTCATTGCTCTTGCATTGCTGGTAAACCCAGCTTTTACAGGGAAAGATACAGCATATTGTGGTGCCAACCTCATTTCTGAAGATTGGGCATTTTTTACAACGGGTTCCTGCATGCCGGACAACTTTTAGATCTGGCTGAATTCTGCAATACAAAACAGCTTAAAAGAAAGTGCCTGAGCACTCCCCTAATTCTAGTCTCCTGGTGACCTAGAACATCATCCTCAAACCATAAACTGTCCCTAGATCATGTCTTAGCCTAAATCAGCTATAGCCACAGAGTGACCTGGAAACTTTCTTACCAGGCCTAGGGATACTTGTTCTATGCTGAGGAGTATGAGACCATAAGACGCTAGCACTGATAGCTACTTGTCCTTCATGACTAGACACATTTATGGTGAAAATCCACAGGGCATTAAGGTTGTAGAAGCGAAAACAGGGGAAGCTACAAGAACCATGGATTCCTGAATCGGTTCACACACACAGAACAGATAAAGATCAGTAAAATCTAGGAATCTTTAGTAAGAGAGTATTTGATATGGGGCAGCATGTGAAATGCATAGAATGTCAATCACCATATTATACCTTTGGAAAGCTCTGGCTGTATTACTGCACTCCCAAAGATTATTGGGTGACGACATTGGGCCCCGAGGGATTATGCTACTCCATCAAAGGGAAGTCTCCAAATTATTGCACTTCCTGCTCACCTTTATCTAACAAAGAAAGCAACTCATGTTCGCAAGCCCAATAGAGTGGGGCTATTGTAGCCTTGATGGACATGGTGTTTTCCAATTGCTGGTTTGTAAAAAGAGTGACTGAACAGTCCTCAGTCCTCTGATATGGAGACGGGTAACTTGCATGCACTTAATAAAGATGTGTTTCGTCAACCTTCAAACACTAAGAGCAAGTTAGAGGAAAGTCCCAAACCGATGGTGATACAGAGAAATTAATTCTTTCAGGTAAATAAAGTTCCTTTATTTGTTCAGCAAAAATGAACTCAATTTATCTCATTGTTTTATTTAAAATATTTGCCAACCACACTGTTTATTTGACAGCATAGTTGAGGGTTGGAAAAGTGTAGAACAATCTCAGATTTGACATTTTATGCTATTAAGTGTACATTGTTGGCAAATATTAGATGTTCCCAAAACAAAATAGATCCTCCCTTTATTGGCACCTTAGGTATACTGGGGGGGATAATTACAGTTCTGCACTTTTGCAGATCATATTCAGTGAGCTGGGAACCTCTGGTATTGAGTGTTAGAGCTCTGCTACCGGGACCCACTTTGTGCACCCTTTCCAGATAATAATTAAACAGCACTAAGTCCCTTAAATACTTGCACGGTTGCTTTATTTATCTTTCATTAAGCTAAGCTAAAGTAGAGAGAGAAAAATGGGTTGGGGGAGCGAGGCAGAGAGGTGCATATACCCCCAGTTACTTTATTTTCCACCAAATCCACTGCACACTCTTAACAACTTTTGATTTATTTATTTTGAGGGGGGGTTGTTCGTTTTTTGGTCTCACGAGTTAACCCCTAACTCGGCTCATTCCAAGCTTAGCGATAGGTGTACATTATATTAGGACCACGTTTGGCCAATATTCTATTGTGGCGAAAATGCAAAACAAGGAAACTACTTGAATAATTCATAAACTAAGCAGCACAGCCAGAGTAGATACTTATAATAGGCTAGAGTGAACTTAAAAAAGCTGAATATTTAAATAACTATTTAATAGATTATAAATATTACATAGACTGAAATACATGGAAAAAAAGCAGAATTGCAAATCAATTAATTAAATAAACAGTAGAGCTAGGAAGATGATAGAGCAAAGAAAATGCAAAAAAGAGCAATATCTAAAGAATTATTTCTAAATAACTAATTAGGTAAAGGTGTAGCCAGCAATAATACAGATGGTAAACTGGAGTCAATGCAAAAAAAAGTCTCTCATAATGTTCTGGAGTAAATGCACAAATGCAGAATACATAAATATTTAATAAGGCTGTAGAGCCAGTTATGATGTGTATGATGCCCTGTGATAAATTCAAAAACGCATGAGTGGTGTATGTGAGAATAACCTTAAATAAACACACAAAGTAAATTGGATATAAAAGGCTGTGGGATTTCATTGAGGCTTTAACCACTTAATGACAAGACTGTTTCTTACTCGTAGTACATTGTGGGACATTTTTCAGTGTTGCTGTTTAGCTGTGATTTTCTTCTTTCTCATGTCGTGCTCCCACACATTATATATTGGGTTTTTATCATATCATACCATTTACTATACAAAAATGATAAAATATGGTGATTTTTTTTGTTTTTTTATTTTTTTTTTGCACGTTAGTGGGCAATAAGTACCAGTAGCGTTTTGCTATTTCAAAACCATTTTTTTCCCCCAAAGCCGGTCATTCTGCCCCATGTGCTATTTTGGGTATCTTTTGAAGCCGGCCAATGGAAAATTTACCCCATAAAACCATATATTTTAAAAATACCTCAAGGTATTTCAAATGCTTGCTATTTTAACCCTTTCCGTGCACTAGTTCTACCATCAGCCTTTGTCAAACTTTATGGTAGTAAAAAATGTTTGTATTTTTTTTCACACACGTATAACTCCAGGTATAAATCACCGCTCCTGGTATTTGTCACTGCCACAACAACACCCCAATATGTGTTCAGTAACATCTCCTGAGCGCAGTGATACATACATGGGTTTGTTGGGTTATTTGGGAAGTAAAAGGCCACCTTTGTGAGGTGTGTATTTTTTTGCCATTTAGACATCTGGTCAGTCTGTGCCCACGTCCCATATTTGGGACATCTTTGAGACCGGCCAATTCAATTTACCCCATTAAATCATACATTTTTTAAAACTAGACACCCTATGGGCATTGATAATCCCGATATTTTAACTCTTTCCATGTGGTAATTTTTGTAAAGCTATATCGTGAATTGTAGGATTCACGCTACATGTAGATGTACAGTAGATGTACTTTTAAAACAAACTGGCAATGCATACATCCATAAAAAGTTGTGCCGCGATATCCCTCTTGGACATACCCGTACTTCCAATCATTTCTGCAGCAGTAGTGACATCTCTGTCTAAAGACAGCTCGGACTCTCCACCATTATTGCCTAAATGCATTGCCTTCTGACACTCGCAAGAAAGACTTGGGTGAAGAGAAGAGACTTGGGAAGGTCTCTTCTGATCCTGCTCTGGATCTCTGATTGCTTTCACTGCTGGCTGATCACATGTACGCATTGGGATGAACAATTCAGGGCTATAGAGTCATGCTTACAATGTGATTGGTAACATGTGAAAAATATATAATTAAAACAAGTTACATATAAATGAAAAAATGAAAACAAATATTCTAATATGAGAATAAACTTTATAAGGAGCCCAGTCACCGTGACTTGCAAATAAACAGTGGAAAAAAGCAAGAAAAATAATAACCATAATATCTTTAAAAACATCCCAACACCCTTATGCCTTATAACTACAATTAAAAAACTATAGTTATTAAGAAAAAAAAGTCTGAGGTGACCTGGAAATCTTTCATTTTTTTTCATTTACTGGTTTCTACAAAGAAAGAACAGACTGTGAAGCATTCCAGAACAATGAATTACACCTTTGAGATATTATTTGTGTAACTAAGAATACTATGTGGAATTAACCCCTTTGGGACTATGGATATTTTTTTACCATGTTTTCATAGCCAGAGCAGTTTTCGTGTTTTTGCACCCACACAAATCATATATAGATGTGTAATACATATATATATATATATATATATATATACAATATATATACAATATGTGTGTACAATATATATATACAATATTTATATTGTACACACATTAAAACATATCAGAAAAAAACCATCCAAAATATCTTCATTAACTTGTCGTGATTTTATATATTTTGGGCAAATATTGCAAGGTGCTCATCCCGTTTTTCAAACTCACGGATACCAACTGCCCCCATAAAAGTATATGTTTAAATAAGTAAACAGTAAATAAGTCAAGGTGTGCAAGGTTTTGACTTTTCAGGCAGGCATTTTATCACCAATTTCTGACCAAATTTTTTGTATTTTTATGGTTTTTTAAAATCTATTTTTGCTTTAGTTTTTGTAGTAGATTTTGTATAGAATATGTGCAACTGCAGAAATAAATCATCAAACTGTGCTCATCAACACTCCCCAAGTATAGCAATGCCTCACATGCATAGTTCAGGCATGTTTTTGGGAAGCTATGAGGCCAAAACTGGATAATGCACATTTTAAATTTTCAGAATTTGGTTTGTTGTCCCTATATTCCATTTGGGACATTTAGGGAGAAGACAAGTGAAGGTGTTCAACAAGGGTAATTTCAATGTTGCATTAAATTTCTTGCACAGCGTATGTGCAACTGTGGAACTTTGGAACAAAACACTAAATTGTGTCCACCAACATTCCCTGAGTACAGTGATGCCTCACATGCATAATTCAGGCATGCTTTGGAGAAGCTATGGGGCTAAAACTGGAACATGTACAATTCAGTTTTCCAATTGCTAAAAAAAAAAAAATTGGGTTGCTGGGCCCATGTCCCATTTGGGACAGTTTAGCAATCCCAGCAATTCAAATTACCCCCATAAAAGTATATTTTTTCATATACAGTAGACAAGCCAAGGTGTTCAGCTAGTGTAATTTTGTTTTTTACACACATTTATTTTATGTTGCTTTGAATTTCTCGCACAGCACATGCATAAAAAAACACAAATCTATGTTCACCAACATTTCCTGAGCCAATGCATAGGTTGGGCATGTTTTGGGGAAACTAAAGTATAAACCAAAATATAACTATAAAATGCTTAACCTCAAAAAGTCTTTATAGTGCATTTCTGTTTAGATACCCCAAATCTAAGACCCAGTGTTCATTTTGTTAAAATTACTACCCTAAATTATATTTAGTTAATTCTCCACTTTATGGCAAATAAAAATGTGCTCATGGACCCGTTATATATTTCACTAACTGTATTGACCCTTATTATGAAGTTATAAGCTGAAAAATATAATATTAACCAAAAAGAGTGAAAACATCCTATCAATCAACATTAACGCTATGATTGGGGAAAAGGAGCAGTATACAAACTGGGGGGAAATTACTTTTGGTAATCAGCAACTGTATGATACCCCTTAAAACAGTTGCCAATGCACAGACTAGGCTTATCAGGGCAACATTTCTATATCCTTCTGGAGATACGGTCTCCAGTACTGTACACAATACTCCAAGTGAGGTCTCACCAGTAATCTGTACAACGGCATGAGCTCCTCCCTCTTTCTACTGCTAATACCTCTCCCTATACAACCAAGCATTCTGCTCGCATTACCTGCTGCTCTACTGCATTGTCTGCCTACCTTTAAATCCTCAGAAATAATTACCCCTAAATCTCTTTCCTCGCACGTTTTGGTTAGGACAGTACCAAATATTCTATACTCTGGGTTGCAATATGCATTATGTAGATTGCTACCTTCTTATACAACATATTTGTTTTCTTTATGATAATGTATGGCTGCCAAATCAGCCCACCTCCCAAATGCCTGTTGTAGGCCTTGATGCAGGTTGGTTCTTCTTGGCGCAAAGCTAAAGATGCCCCAATATTTTATTTGGTATCCCTAAGCTGTTGTGGGAATCCTCTTCTGTTCTGCCTTGGCATCTTTCCCCTTATACACCCAGAAGGAATGTGTGTAGCCACTACAATGCTCACACAATTTGTAAAATTTAAGCCCATACGCTAGCGTTGTATAGCTACCCTAACCGGCTTTTAAATTTCATTAATACAGATTTCTGGCAGGGGGGTACTGTCACGTTCTGCCCAGGCTGCGGAGCTGCATATCTGTCCTGCTTTAGTTTCTCTGCTTTGCTTTGATCCATTCCTGGATTTCCTTTTGCTTTGTTCTATTTTCCATTCCTTGCTTCTGCACCGGCTCTTTGCTTCAGCTCTGCTTCCTTTATTAGGTGTGCCCCACCTGTGTGTTCTGTTTGTCTCAGTCTGCAGTCTGCAGTCTGCAGTCTAAGGTATGTCTCAGTGCTGTATGTTTGGTTTACATGTGTGGTTTGTTTTGTATCTTTGTCAGCAGGGATTAGCGTTAGGACCCACCGTCATTGGAGTACTTTGGCGTAGTGGTGGGCTAAGCATACTATGGCCATATCATGTGACGAAATCTCCAATAGTTATCTTGTAGTCCTAGGCTAGTTTCTGTATTCATGTTTGTCTGTCTTTTATGTACCTTTGCCCTTCTTCCTTGAATCATCTGAGGATTCCGGTTCCTCTCTCCTCTCCCCATGTCCCAGTTAAGATTTCCTATCCTTGCTTAAAGGAAGAAGCGTCCGAGGGTTCCGGCTCCTCACTCCTTCCCCTGTGTTCCTTGCCTTCTTCCCTGTCCTTTGTTGTGCCCTGTACCATGTATGTCTTGTCAGGTTATGTTTATTCCTTGTCTTGTGCCTGTTTATACTTTACGCTATTCATGTCATGTTTCTAGCCACTTCTCGTGTATATCTCATATCATGTTTCTTGCCTGGTCTCCCTTTCCCTTGCTTGTTATGTGTCTGCTACATTAACCCTTTGCTTAGCCTTCATTCTCCCAGCCTGCAGCATCCTGCTCGTGATCCATGGGATATTCTTCATGCCTGCTCCAGGGTGCCTGCAGGATTCGTTTTGTTCTGGACTACATCTGCTGCCATATCAGGGCGCTGGTGTTTGGCTGCACTAACCTAGGTGCTCAACGCCTGGGCGAGTGTGGTCACCCTGCAACCAGGCCCTGCCCCAGACTCCACTGCTGCATCGTGACTCCTGCAAACTACATCGGGCGCGCTGGGTCCTTCCAGTCACCAGCTTGGACCCAGTCCGTGACAGGTACAAACTGCAACACATTTGATTTGGAAGTGGGTAATAAGCAGGCACACACCAAATTTCAAAAAGTGCACACATAAGAGGAGGTTCATGACTTTTGCTTACTTGCTTTCCCTATATTAGTGGCAACTTGTTGGTCAGCATATAGGTTAGTTACGCAAGCTACATCCCCCCAAAAGTCATCACTCATGAACAGCTCCGTAAACTGCCATTGAGTAAAATTTGTGACATCCAGATGAATGCCGGAATTGCCACTGAAGGGAGGAACACCTGGCAAAGATCCAGCTGCAGGCACCCACTCCACAGATGAATCCGGATTACTTGGAGCAACACGGCTCCTCTTAACTGAGGGTCCAGCATCATCAGAGCTGCTGCTAAACCGAGCCACATTAAAATCTGCGCAGTGTCAGTGTCAGGCGCATATATATATATAGCAATTTTTGAGGAAAAAACCCATAGGGTAAAAAACTGTTGATCAGAACACTGATCAGCATTGAAAAATATATATTTATTAAAATATATATATTCTTTTAACAACATTGCTCAGGACACATTTTCAAAAATGTTCTGTCTCTCCAACAAGTGATGAGGAGGGAGACAGGGTAATTATAGACGCATTTATAAACATTGTATCTGTCACTTTTCAAAGGTACGCACTTGATTTGCTTTTGTAGCGATCGCGTGCACCGAAATGCGGTGTATTGCCTGCAGCACGAACAATCAGGTTACCGAGCGGTCAGATACAGCCGTCCCTGTGCAATCCCGGCATGCAGCGCAATGTGAGATTGCGCATTATTGTAGCGATGTACCAGATACGTCATGGAACCACTGGGACCACTTTCTTCGTGATGTACCAGGTACGTCTGAGGACAGGAAGGGGTTAAATATTCTGAACACCGTACAGTAATACAAAATGGGTGCTTATAAGCCCAAACAAGCATGTTAGATAATATATCAGAAACCCACTAATTCTGAATAAATGTGAGTGCTGCTATACCAAAAAAAGACAGACTCCATAGATGCCTAACACAAAATTTAAAAATACCTGGGTGGGGAAGCACATGTCAATGGGGTAAGGGAGCAATGCCCCCCTCATTAGTCTCAATCTTCTGGGTACACAATACACAATGAAAAAAACAACACTACACATACTGCGGTACATTCATAGAATAGCTGACAACGAATCGCGATAAAGAGAGGTTCTTACATTCTACAGAGCAGACACCCGTAAATTTTGCTGGTACAGGACACCCTCTAGTGGTGGATTGAAAGCAGGGATGTGAATAAAATTGATTGCTTAAATATACATAAAAAATATCAAATCTTACATGGGGGTTCTGAGTCCACTGACTACCAGTGGTGTTTCTACCCTCATAAATTTAGATGCACTTTTCAAACAAACTCAGAATGTATATTTGAACCATTCACTTCCCTATTGGCCTACCGATATGTCCATAAAAGGAGTGCCAAGATTTCCCTCTTGGACAGCCTGGTACTTCCAGCCTTTTTGCAGCAGTAGTGACATCTCTGTCTAAAGACAGCCTGGGCACTCCACCTTTATTCCATAAATGCATTCCCTTCTGTTAGGTGTCAATGCTGACATCCGCTAGAAAAACTTGGGTGGAGTGAAGATACTTGGGAAGGTTGCTCTCACTGCTGGCTGATCACACACTTACAATCAACAACACAGATGTGATCAGTGCAGGAGAGATCAGAGAGACGATTGCCAAAATATGAAACAATATAATTAAAAAAATATACTTGAATAAAACAAATATACCAATATATGAATAAACTTTATAAGGAGCCCAGTCACAGTGACATCACTGGGGGCAAGAGAATATTCCTTGATTGTTCTCCTCCTAAGCTCTTTTAATACAGATAATGTATGGAGGACGATGATGTCGGGGGGGGGGCACACAGGGCCATTGATGCCGATCTCAGTGTTGCTGCATGGCTTGACATCTAGGCATTACAGCAACACCGATTGGGTGAAGAAATCAATCATAGATGGAGACCAATCAGGATGTGCGCTGTATCACTACCTCTCCTGGTTTCTCCAGAGCCAGTCTACCATATTGAAAGACCAGGGCACAGGTACTAGGTAATGAAATGTTACTGTTGATGGGGTAATTTCATTGGGTCCTATGTTTATAAGACCACTTTTTAACTTTGCAAAGGAGTTGCTCAATAACGCTCATTATATATTATATTACATCACTATAGTTATGGTATCAAAGACATAGCTAATACAATTACAACCTTACTTTTTGAGAGAGTTGTAGATAAATGGAATAACCTCCCATCAGAAGTAATGTAGGCTAGTAGACTAAGGGAATTTAAACGTGCCTGGGATAGTCATAAAGCTATCCAGTTTCTAAGATGAGAAACATCTCAAAACATAAGGAAAGACTAGATGGGCCGAATGGTTGTTATCTGCTGTCAAACTCTTATGTTTCTATGTAAATTACCAATATTTCCTACAAGTACCTGACTAGTTGGAATATTTCAGCACAGAGCCCAATACACATGATGTCAATTCACAGCTGACATACAGTATAGTACAGCTGGTTTCCTTGTTGATGTTTTCTGTAAAGGGACACTGCAAAGCCATGGCAGACCAGAGTTGTCATCTTCTGGAGCGACAGTCTCCAAAAGGTCATCTCTTCTAACCCTCCTTCCTGAAGAGAGGAACTACTGATGTTTTTAAGGGGTGGAAGGAGCCAAAAGGGCAACCCACATTCCCCACCAAAGAAAAAACATGCACAGAAACAGAATGATAAGGAAAAAATAAGTATCATTACCGCCTCAACCCTTAGTGCCTAAGATAAGATAATTGGCTTAAGTGTGCTGATAGTAGCTGCATTTAGTGCTGTTTGCCATAGTCACTCCTAGAATGTAACCCCTTCTTTACCAAGCGTACTTTGTAACTGAAAGTCCACTTTTTTCTCCTATAGGTTCAACCATAATGCTTTTTCATTTTTAGTATATCCACACAAATTATACATTATATTTTTAATAGACAGACAGGGCTTCCTTTTGATACCACATGCGTAGATGTATAGTCCAACATTTAGTATAAATAATATATAGGAAACAAAACATGTTTTTGGTATGATTTTCGCTATGATACCAGAAAACTACATTAATATACATGTCTTGATTTTGGAAATACCTTATTTGCATATCATTCTGGCAATTATAGGGAAAATAGTCAGTCAGTATTTGTTGCATGGCTTACATGCAAATATACCAAAACTTCAGGTTATGAAAATATCCCTTTATGTATAGGTTATTGTATGGTTTTTGGAAGCTAAAGGTTACATTGCAACAAGCTCACCTCACTGTGAACAGTGTGCAGCGTAAGGCAGGGTAGGCATGTCACGGAAGCTGGCCTTGGAAGGGGATCTGTTTTTGGGGAGGTGAGTCCAAGGGGTTTGTTGGGACTTCTTCATTCCCCTGGTACAGATTACCACGTTTCCTCAATTACCAGAGACTCCAAAGACTGTGTAGCTCAGACACAGTACAGTACTGTTGGGGTACCCGCATTTTGGGAGGGGGTTTTAAGTGTGCTGTTACTCTCCATCAGGTCAGGGCTTACAGGACAGAGCCCTCCATGGCCGGTTTTTAGAACCCCCCATGTCACAGAACCCCCCATGTGTACTATCTTCCCCGCAGACTACAATAGCGACCCCCTACTGGGCTGATATGTGCAAATACTGAGCTGTGTGCAATGGAGGGCCTGATTGAGAACTATGCTTGTTTTGCTGTGACTATTGTATGCAAATTATACCCTTGTACCTTTTAAATACCCGTCTGTTTTCCATTAAAGGAAGTTCATAAATTTTACCCTCAAGTATCTAGTCTTGGCTGATGTTTCTTGAGGGGAAGGCAATAGCGTGGCCGATAGTGAGCGAGAGGTTCAGCAAGCGGTGTAGCAGAGGTACAAATGACACATTTGCGCATGTATGTCACCCTTTGCTTTACAGGTACACTCACATATGTAGACTACTCTTCCCATCACCCTTATTGGTCTGGCTGTGGATCATGAGGGTTGTAGTCCACAAAAGGGGTCATTTGTGAATTTCTTTGTAAACAATACATATTCATGTTGCATGAAATATATATTTAATATTATCAGTACAGCATCAGATCCCCTGCATGGCACCAGGAACTGAAGTTTTCCTCTGTGTCAGCCAGCTTATCTAACTATAGATCAGCTGGCAACTTGGTGGCAGGCACATCTGCACATTGTGTTCTGGGGGGGGGCAAAATATCCCCCTGCTTTTTCTCTCTCCCACCTCAATACCTCCTCCCAATTGCCTACCTTCATTGGTTCAGGAGATGGGGTTTCCTGGTGGGTGGCAAATGTTAGTTATCCATCTATAGCGAAAATGATATGACCATGGTAGTAGTAACTAACAGACCAGTATGTGCTTGTGGAACATGATAACTTTATTTTTTACTTTATATTATCTTTAATATCTTTAAAAAATGATAGGTTTGAATTAAACACCTTTGGCTCTCTGACTGTCTGTTCAGAATGATGTATATTTTTCGTCTTAAACAAATATTATTCCACTAAGTTTTTTATCAAACAAAGGCCACACGTTTATTTTTACATTCTGCTTTGGTAACTGGTCTTGCGCTGGTTTATATTAAAATTTGTATGTCAACAACCTATTTTAAATATATATTGGCATTTTTTATGTGAGTACCTAGATCAGATTATCATTATCTTTATAGACTTCTGGCTGTATGTCACATTGGTAAAGTTTCAGCTTGCTTCTGGCTAATTCTGTTAGTATGGTCCTCCATTCATTGTTCAAGTAAATATGATCATTTTATTATAAATTATTATTTATGTCCGGGTTACAGTCCTTCCACTCTGGCTTATGTTGCCTTGTATTCTATATAACCTGCTACAGATCAAGGCTAATCATTGGATTGGCATCAAAAGTATTGCTTGACAAAACAAACAATACAAATAGCACTCAATATCACGTTTCTAGATTGTGAAATAACCAGGTGAGTTGGGAAATGAAACATAGCCAAAGGAATGCTGCAGTGCTATCATAATGAGACTGACTCATTATTCAAATTGCCTTTCAGAAGCCCAATAAAATATTACGTTAACAATTTCTGACAAATACCTACTTGTTTTTCTTGCCATATGTATCATTTCCGCACTATTGTTTTGTTAAGATGAAAAATCAACCAAATCCTAATAAAGACATCTGAGCGGCCAACAACCTCTACAGATCATCCTGACCATATCAACTCATCCCCATCCAAGCGGTCCTCTCCTACTGTTTCACTTACCACTCAACTACTGACTAGATTGTAAGTTTGGTGAGGCAAACAAAAACTGGAATCAACGTGTAAATAAAATTAATGATAATAATAATACTCCCCAATGTAAGCAGCTGCCAACAACACTCTTCCTTGAAGTGTTTTAGACAAACAGACGATACACCGTGGCGTGCATAAACATAGAGGACAACTATACCGGAATACCTGCTGATCCTGACTGTTCTATCCTGAAACGTTTGTGCACTCTGTTCGTTTGGAAGCCCCACGTTTAACTGTGAGTGCATTCTTTGCCTCTCCTAAAGATCTACCTTGTGGATATACTGCACTATTGCCGGTCCATTTGTTTTTTAGTGATTTTAGAAGATATTAGAAGATCGGTAGAATTTTCTACCGATATCCGTGATGAGCTCGATCTGTTCAGCCCGCTTGTGAGTGGATCAGACACCGTATATTGAATTATTTGTGTGTACATATTACACTATTGTTTTTTATTTTATTTTTTGCCCTTAGATTGTAGGTTTGCAAGAGCAGGGCTACAGAATCTGCTGACGCAATATAACTAAAAGTAATGTATCTAGATCATTAAAAAGAACTATCCCTAAGGCACAGGTGGATGGCCACACTATGGCGTCTAGTGCAGGGCACGATTAGTAAAATGTAAACATACCTTAGCCTAACACTCGGTTAATGTGAGAGATTAAAGCAGGTAAAGCAAAGACAGTGGTAGTAGTGCAAAACAAGCAGAGCTATCTCACCTCCTGGATGTGTAAATGACTTAATGTGTGCCGCCTATGATCCCCCACCTCCCCCTAAGCCAGATTTAAGCCCACATTGGCTTACCCAATCTTTAAATGTTAAGTAATCAAGGAAAGGAGATACGATTTATGGTAAATGCTTTGGCCACTAAAACTAATGGCTAAACATTGACAGTTCATTTATCATGTATGCCCTTCCCAGCTTATCCAACTCTTCCTCATAAAATCCTTCAAGACCTCCCCCTCCACCCATCAACTTCTGCCTCGTGTTTCCTAGTGCCTGTCTCCCTGTTGGTATGTACTATGTATTCTCCAGCACTATTATTTATTTAATTTGTGTTTACTCATCTGGCTGGTCTATTGCAAACATTGGCACTTTTATCTACTGTGTAATACCCCCCCCCCCTTCCTGTAAGTCCAAAATGCTATGCGATGCACTACTTGTTTCATTCTGTTTACCCCTTGCACAGCGGTGTGGAATATGAAGGATGAGTATATAAATTGATAAATACAAACCCAGACTATTACTATTAACTACATGATTTTTACTTTATGGACTGACTAAAAGGCTACGGTACAACTTCTTTCCACAAGCACTATAGTAAACAAAAACATGAGCAAATAAGCCAGTCAGCTGAACTTGTTTGACTCAGAACACCAGACAAATGCTTAGCTACACCTTTTTTGTTATTTTTTATTGCTTATGAGAGCACAGTGTACCTGGTAAACGTTTAAAAAAAATGATGTGCAATCACATGATCACTTGTTTTACTCATAACTTTTTAAAACCAAGTTCCCATCTGTCTACCAGAACTTTCAAACTATTACAATATTTCATGCCACCTCACCGGTTGTTTCTATATGTCAGGGGTGTCCAAGTTTTTTTCTGTAGTGGGCCACTTCATTAGAAATGTATATGTGCGTGGGCCGCACTCATTTTTCACTGAAAAATATGGCCTTTAATAAAATATGCAGATTAAAATAAAGTAAATGACACAAAACCTTTACTTTTCCTCTCACTGATTTCTGGGCCTAGAAAGTTTTGTCCTCTGAAGTGACTACAAATTCAGGATTCTGAAAGTAAAAATTAAATAGTTCTATTTTTTCTAGGGATCCACCGAAATGAAAATTCTGGACCAAAACCAAAAATTTAGGATTCACAGCGAAACCGAAAATTACCCCCCCACACACACACCCTTTAAAAAATGAAGTAAAAAAAAAATAAACACACTTTTAATACAAGTAACACACTAAAATCGTACAAAACAATTCAATAACAATATATATATATATATATATATATATATATATATATTGTTAACAGCAATCTCAGGCTTACCCAGATTCCAGCATGTACTGGTTGCCTGGGTATGATAGGAGTGTGATTGCTGTTAACACTCATATATAAATTAATATTGTTATTGTATTTGTTGTCCTATTTTGGTGTGTTACTTAGCAATCACACTCCTATCATGCCACGTCAGCCAGTACATGCTGAAACCTGGCTAGCTGCCCCTCTTGTGTATTGATGCTGCTAGCAGTATGGGATCTGCACATCATTTACAGCCTCCCTGTGCTATGCACCCCCCCACACTTACACATCCATGCTATCACACACTCGTTCATATGCTCATTCATTCCCAGATTAATTCCCTCAGTCACGCACTCATTCGTACACCATCCCCACCCCCTTACCTGTACTGCAGCTCTCTTGGTGCCGCTCACAGACTTCTGCAGGGGCCGCTGCTTCCCTCTGCTCTGCATTCTATGCGAGCAACTTCTATTGTACCGCACAGAGGGAGCAGGAATGGAGCAGAACGTGACTCTGCTGGGTTCTGCTTCCCCTGTGCGGTACAAAAGACACTGCTCGCACAGTGTGTGCGAGCAATCCACAAATAAGCAGCAGGGCCCTTGTGACCCTGATTGCCCTGGCTGCATATCTCCTGCTATATGTCAATGTGTTATGTTATATACTATTTGTTATATCCTGTCTCCCCGTTGTACAGCGCTGCTGAATCTAATGGCACTATATAAAACTATAAATAATAATAATATATCCTACAGGGTTTTTCTACTAAGAACATCACTGCGAGACAAGTTTAAAGAGTGTTTATTCACTAAAGGGAGAGGTTTTTTTTTTTAAAACTTTCTCAGTTCACTATTGAAGGGCCAGCGCTAGCAAGTTTCTCCAGCGAGAAGGGCTGAGCTGGCCCTGCATAATACATAATTCAATGTGCTAGCTGACTTTAAAGAAAACTCACCGATTTAACTTTTAATCATACAGCGCAGCCTTCTTTCCTCAATATGCATTCACTAAAGCTGTAGACAACAGAAACCCTTGCCTTTAGATAAGTAAGAGCAGTAAGCAATTCCTTCACAGTCAATGAGAGCACGTTTTTACACATGTGCAAGGTGGTGGCGGAGGGAGTTGCGTGTCTCATTAGGCACTCCATGATTGCTGGAGCCGAGCGCTGGTGATTATATCCCATAGCAAATTATCTGAAAGAGATACTATTCTTGCACCAGAGCTTAGCACAATTGTGTCAGTTTTATGGTTCACAGACATTCAAACAAACAGAAAGCAAAGGTTACATGGTAAGGTCAGATGGCTCACAGGGTAAAACACACAGGATGGTTGGCTGCTGCCGGGAAAGCCTAAATATTTCTCGGCACCTAAATAGCACAGTAGTTACAGTAAGCAGCTTTACTGATTGTAACCAAGTCTCAAGTAGAAAATACAAGGGCTCTTAAATAAATATTAAGCAGTTTAGGACAAGCAAGACAATTTCCCACACTGTGTTGCTTTCAACAACCAAGTTTCCATCAATAAAACAATTAAAAAGCTTACTGAATATTTAAGAAATTTAAGAAAGAATGCAAGAAAAGAATGTCATTTTACATTTACAATAGAGGTCTGTCACCATAGTAATAGAGTGAACTAGATAATAAAGCCTGCCTGAGAGTATAACGAATTTTCACATTGACTGCTTTTTCAGCTGTAGCTCTAAAAAAACTGACATACAATTGCCCCAGACTAAATACGGGTTGGGACAAATATATTCCAGCCTTACTTAAAGTCTGACCCTGACTTTTGTTTATGTTCGTTGCAAAATGTAAATGTACTGGAAATTGCCTTTATTTCAAAATGAAAGGAAAATCACTTTCTGTGGAGCCAAATCGACATATCAATGCTAACGCACGGTATGTACTACCCAAGCCTGATGATATGTGTACCCAAGTTTGTCTTACTATAGAGATGTTCTGCTGATTGGTGATAAAAGGGTGTTAAAGTTAGCTTTAAAACCCAGTTACTGAGCTCTTACATTTGAAAACAATGTGATGACGTACTAACCCCTTCCTTGACTCTGCCCCATTACCTAGTTGCCCAAGTCTATATTACTAGAGAGATGTTCTGCAGATAAAACCACTTTTCACACCTTCAACTCGAATCAAAGTTTTTGTTTACTTAATCCCCTATGTATCTTTCCAGATCCTTTGGTTTAAAAATGCTAGGGGCTAATCCAATATGACATATTTATATAGATAAATATTAGTGGGAAGATATACATTGAAGAACCTGATAACCAAAAATATAAATAGGAGATTACCGTAATGCCCTAAATTCCTGTATCATAAAAACAATTTCAAGAAGGATGAGACATGTTAATAAAAATAAACAACAAGTTTAAGGCAGAACAATTTTGGGTCAGGATTCTAAATGTAGCTTAATCAAAATAGCAACCAAGTGAATAATGGTGTTATTATATGAACCTGCTGATTGCAAAAAAAGTGTGCTAAATTTAAATTAATTGTTATTGAATCCCACATTGTTGTATGTGAGGAGCTTCCCTTCAAAGGCAGAATGGAAATGTTCTTGTGGGTCTTGCAACAGACAGCCTTGCTCCTCTGAGACAACTAAGCTTTGTAACACATGAACAGCAACAGGTAGTGCAATAAATCCATTTGCGGGTATGGCTGTCAAAAAGTGTATGAAATCCTGGATCTGCAGAGCTTTACAAAGGAGTTTCACACAACACTTTAAAGGACAGATAAATTGTTGCTTACATCTAAAAAAAAATGTGGTTAAAGAAGCAAACTGCCATGACATAGACATAAACCTATTTTTGTAAAGCTGCCTACAGTTAGACTACCAGCAATCTACTTTCCCCCCCCTGTCTTCAACCCATCAGCTGTTCAGCCACCATTTCACTCCTTGACTTTTCTCTCCTTTCTCAATGATTTTGTCCATGAATTGTACTAAAATGGTACCAGGAATAGTCCTGCACTATAAGATCTAGTAAATTGAGACAAGACCAAGGTTTTCCTTTAATTGTCATATTTTAATACAAGATGGCTCCACGGTCAGGAAAAAAGGAGACCAAAATTGAGTTTTTCACCATGCACCCAGTTCCCTTGTGTTTGAGTCTTTGAGATTTGCTGATGATCTCCCTGACCATTCTGGGTGCACTACAATCCAGACAGATTAGAACAATATCAAATAGGCCAGCACCACTGCTAGTAGTAACTATGTAACAAAGAAAATAGGAAAGTAGAGGAGTGGGGTAAGATACAATTGAGAGGAGGGATGACTGTACACTCACTCCTTTTAACACATACACTAACACTAGCACTACTACTGCCATTGTCGCTGTTTGGAAGGGGTTTCAGTGCATATGATGAGTGGCGTGTCCTTTTACTTTGCAGGTATGTAAGGTTATTTGGAGGGGTCCTTGTCTAAGGTCCTATGGACAATTACTTCAGCTCTGCAAATAATTTATGTAACATTCGTTCATTTACCAAATTAATTCATTTTATCCACCAAATGGGGTATTAGGCAGTGGCATACTTAAAGGGAGTGTGGTCTGTCCCGGGTGCCACTCAAAATTGCAGGTCTAAAATTATTCACAAAGGGTCAGTCCAACCTTGAACAACGTTGGACAAGTCCAGGGAAGCAGGAAGGGTCAAGTAACTGACCAGATTGTAAGCTTGCGAGAGCAGGGCCCTCTTCTCCTTTTGTGGCGGTTTGTTACTGTTTGTGATTTTAAATGTATTCTACCACCTGATTGTAAAGCGCTACAGAATCCATTGGCGCTATATAAACAAATGTAATGTTTCGTGACCCCTCGGTTAAACGCGAGGCTCTCACACAGTGTGCGAGCGCCACATAGAAAGCTGCGAGGAAGGGAGATGGTAAATGAGGGCATAGTGAGAGTGTATGAGTAGGTTTGTTGAAACATGCATGTGTGTGTGCCAGCTTGAATGTGTATGTGTGTATTTGTGAGCATGGATGTGTATATGCTTGTCTGTAAACATGTATGTGTGAGTATGAATGTGTAATTGTGTGTGTCATGTATAAGTGTGTGAGCATGGACGTTTGTGTCAGAGGACGTATGTGTAACTGTTTGTGTGTATGGATGAGAGAGAAGAGATAGTAAGGTGTGTAATGTTTTGTGGGTGTGTGTAAGCACGTGTGGGTATGTGTTGGCATGAGTGCGTTAGTCTGTGCAAATGTTAGCGGCTCCCAAATATAGTTTCCAGCCCAGGCGCCAAATACCCTGATACGCCGCTGGCACTAGAGGAAGAAAACTGGAAAAACGTATGTGTCCGCAGAAGCTGCTATAAACACCTGCGGAGTGACGTAAAGAAAAACTGCTAGCCCCTTCCCCATCAGCCACAGCAGCAGCTCGGGGTGAAGCAACGGAGGCGGTGCGTTCCCTCTACCAGTGGGACGGGGCGGTGACGTCAGCAGACAGAGGCTCCTCCCCTCCACCCTGAAGCCCAGCTCCCGTACGTCTATAGCGAGCCGGCTACTTCTGCAAAGACGCCGGCGTTACTGGTGAACCGAGGGAGGCGGACTTGGAACTTTTTACGTTACAGGACGAACGGCGCCACGTTCTATTCACTTGGACAGCGGGACCCACCACCGCAGCGGCCACCGGCGCACATTCTAGCAGCCGAAATAAGGAGGTGAGAGGTCAACGCCGGGGGTTGTGTTTAGCCTGTGTGTGTACAGTATATCTGTGTATATATGTATGTATGTCCGGTGGCGGCGCTACTTCTCGTTTTGGTACCGGCTAGACAGGTAGGGAAACCTGAGCCCCCCCAGTTGACCTATGACTACAAGCTTTTCACAGCCATCAGCATGGGTGGTTGCTATGGGAGTTGCAGTCTAAGAACCGCTGGCGGGCCGTACCTACGGTATGATAATATACGTTGGGCCCTGGATGTATTGTAAGCTGCTCAGGGTCCCTATGGCTGGCCTGAGCTATGGATGTGGATTCTGGGGGTGGGGTGTCTCTGTAGGACGTCATTATGGTTGTCCTGTCTAGGGTTTGCACTTTGTGTGTGTGTGTGTGTGTGTGTGTGTGTGTTAGTGGCCCGCTACTGATCTATTAGGCTGCAGCAGGTCACACGGGTCATTCCTGTTTTACAGTCCAAAGTCCTATGTCCCCGAGCTATGATCCAGTCATTCCATGACTAATTACAATGACAAGCCGTTGTCATTCTTCGCACGCTTGTGCCGGTGGCACAGCCTCGGTGTTACACAATTCTGTGTCAGATCCGTTATTACACTCCTCATTTGATGTCCTTGCATTAGTCATCTGTTATTTACGTACCGTCCTTGTGACTAAAACTATATATATTTCTTATGATCTTTAACTAGTTGTTCAGGTAAGTATGTTATTGCTGTATGCGTTTTGTCTTTTAACGTGTTGCAGACCTGGCCAGCCTAACACAGATTATTATTATTGTTGTTGTTGTGTTATATAGCGCCATCATATTCCATAGTGCTGTACAATGGCTAGACAGGACATAACAAGTAGTATATAATGTAACATTTTGACTAACAGAAACAAGCGGGAAGGATCAAACAAGCTTTCAATGGAATTTTTAAATATTTGAATATTTGTATAATTTCCCCCGGCGGAGGTTCGAAGGCCGGATACAATCACATTGTTACTCAGCCAAGTCATGCGGATTTATGAAGTGCTGCCGCCGTCGTATTTGGCACTTGGGGATATTTCTGTTTCTTGTAGTGGGTTTGCAGACTCTTGGCAGTTCCGGCTCTATCATGTGGCTTTGAATGAGGGAGGATTATGAGCTCTGTATTGTAGCCGTGTTTTTCAGGCAACATCTGTGGACAAACCTATTTGTTTTACTCAGTGTTTACTGAGCCCGCCTTATGGTAACTCAACTTACATCGCATGCGTAAGAGTATTCTGTCTCAACAAGCGCTAAACAGAATGCAGACAATGCAATTTAAAGTCTCATGTTTCTTTTCTTCAAAAATTACAAGAAGAAGGAAAAGTTCTGGCACAATGCATTCCATAGTGATGGCTACTTGATTTTTTTTTATTGTTTGCTAATAAGTAAAGCCAGATTAAGGATTATGTGAGCCCTGGATAAATTATACAAGAACGACCCCTTTTCTGGAAATTCTGCCTTTAGCAAGATCTTTCTTTCTCCCTCTGTTTTTGCTTCTTTACTGCCTACCTCTTGTGATCTTCTTTCCTCCCTCTTTGGCAGTTTCTTTTGCCCTATATATATAATTTTTTATTTTTTTATTATTATTTTTTTTTATTTTGGTGACATCGTCTTTCCCGTTTTACTTTTATCTTGCTTGTCTGCCTTTTACATTTTTCATCCTCATCCCAATTTTTATTCTGCTCCACACATACACACAGTGCTTACCGCGTCCTCCACTTCCTCACTGTATGTTCCTTGTGCCCTGCAGCTCCCTCATTGTGTTGCACACCTGGAAAGGGCATCACTTTTCATTGCGCGGTGTCAGTGATTGCCGCAGGTCTCGGGACCTGATTTGTTCACTGCTTTGCGGGGCAGATGAAAGGTATGGACCCATCATGCAGGTTCCCTCAGAGCGCTGGCCCGCCTGACAACAGTTTATAGGGTCTATTGATTCTATTACTTGCTGTTATTAGCATAGTTAAGCCATCCAAAGATACTTTTTGTTCTTGGGATCTTTGCTGTACAGCATAAAACACGGCTAAGATATTTGGCATTTCTTTTATGGCAATAAAGCTTTGTTCTAAACCCGTAAGCGAATCTGAATGGAACAGATATCATGGTGTTGATGTTATCACCAAAATGAACTTGAATAGTAAATTCCTGTAGGTTGTAAACATTTTTAAACTTTTTAAAATATTGATAACAGATTTATACTTATACCAGTGACCAGTGCCATACTTTATTGAATATGGATAGATGTATTAAAAAAGTTAGATCTTCCCCTTCAACAAAACAATGATGGGTCCTTTATCTTTTTATAGATTCATATCAAGATTTTTGGTAGATGTCAACTGTTCTTTGATATGCATTCTGTATTAAGGCTACCTGGGCCACCTGCTCCATTTGGGATTTGCCTCTATTAGCAAGTTGGATCTCTCATACTATTTTTTCGTTGTGGCTATACTCTCTCAGTTTGTGTTATGTTGGTTTGTACCTTTATATGAGAAATATTAAAGGAGAATTTAAGCAGTTTTGTGCCGTTGGGTTGTTTTCCGCGCTGTTTAATAAGGTGTGACCGGCCGCCCCCTCCTCTGCTGGCCTCTTTATTGCATTAAAAGTCAAGGAGCGCCGGGATATGACATGATATTCTGATGCTCTGTGTTTTAAAGGCACACATCACCTTTTAATGCAGTCTGTGGAGGTTGTGCAGAGCCTCCATAGTGTATATGTGCCCCCTGTAACCGAACCCATATTCTCTGTACAGTGTGATTAGTAGTACTCAATGGTATAGAAACTTTATAGGTGGCAATTGCTTTCAGACAGTTTTAATACCCCTAGTAAAAGTTTTATGTTTTGGTCCTTTTGTGTGAATGAAGTGATTGTTCAATTCTCTATTCCCTTTATCTTACCAAACTATTTTATTAATTGCTCAATCATCCGCATATTTCCGTGCAGCGTGTACTATATAATTATCATGGTAGTATATTCTTCCTTATGGTGACAGCTGGCAGGCGAACCGGGGTGCTCACATATCTTACATGTGACCTGTTATTATCTGCTCAAGTGAGACACCAGCCACTTCCTCATTATAGGAATCATTTCAAAGTTATTTGTTCATCCGGCCAATTAATATATTCTTTCCATCCTGTTTCCCTGAAACACGTGGTTATCTTAAGGTCTGTGCTACCTGCAGGCTATGGTTTTCATTTACTTTTGGCTATCTTATAGTTCGGTTGAGCATCAGTTGTTACCCTAGTTAATCGCACACAAAACGTTTTCTTTTATAATCATACTGGTGTTAATACGTTCCTAACTACAGATCTTGGCTCAGGAAGGCATATACATGTTAAATAATGACATAAAAACAAAACATCTAATATATGGCTTCCCATCAAAGTACCCACATGATTGACAATGGCAGCTTCCAAGTCTGCAGATAAAGAAAGTTTACTAGAAGAAAATGAGATAAAACCAGAATTTCCCCATTGGACTTTTCTCTTTAAATATGTTCCTTCTCATCAGATTATCTCTTAGACAAGAAACACAAGAAAAAATGAGTTGACTTTTTTCTTAAGGAACATTCTTGGCAATGGGGGCATTGATTATGGAAATTAATTACACTTAGAGCTTGTACTTTTGCTAAAAACTAGGAAATATTACACTTGCTCTGTACGGTTTCACTGGTAAGTAATAGGACAATTGCTGAAAGTGATGTTCAATAGTAGCTGCATTGGACAATAGAATAGAATATGAAGAATTTCATAGAACCTGATTTCAAACCAGCGACATCAAGGAGGGCAAATAAATCATTAACTCAATCTGTGGGAGTGTTAGTGAACATCATGTGACACAGTGCAAGGCCGTGGTCTTTACGTAAAGGAATATGTTCAGGTTATTGTCTGCGCAGATCAAACTGAGACAAGGCTGTGTATTCGGCTGAATAGATAGTGTTGTGCTCAGTAAGAAAGCCATTTCCTCTGATGAGACCACAGGGAGAGAACTAGCAGCCAGAGTGATATTTGCAGCAAACAACTCTGTAGTGGAACTTTTCTCTGTCGCCTTTGGTTTTCTTACTGGAAGGGGTGCAGCGTTCCCATTTGGTCTAATGTGAAATGCTCAAAGCGGACAGTGACAATGAATCTGATGATACAGAGGATTCTGAAAGTCCCCATGAAGTCCAAGGGGTGATTACCTCTAGTCTGCTGGTAAGTTCTACTGCCAATAGAGAGGACTAAGTGGCGCCATTCTGGGCCACATTTGAATTACAAATCTTAAGCCTTTCAAATCGTTGTGGTCTTTGGCATCCATTTTTGTCTGCCGCCTGTATTCAAAGGTAATTTTACGTTTCATAAAGCTTTATTTATCCACCTGGACGCATCATGGCACTAGTAATTTATCCAGATTCTTTGTTACCTAAGTGGAGATGTTTCTTGTTCTCTCTGTTAGATTATACCGCACGGGGATCTTATTGCTTAATGTTAAGAGCAGCTTGTGTGGAACAACATTGCAAAGTGCATCTTGGGCTTTTGTTTGCGGGGCTGACAATTGTCTATCAAGGATCACTGAAACATCCTTGTCACACCGTAGTCCTGTTATTGTGCTGCGTGGTTATCATGCAGTTATTTGTGTCGGGCACACACATTCTTGTGAAGCATTCAGTTATATATGAAAAGGCCAGTCTCACAAGGACATTGCGGTTCTAAGGGGAAGCTTTCCTAGGTGGTCATATCGTTGGGTTTTTGCCACGCTTGTATTCTTCAGAGTTCTGGCTTCTGCCGCCTTGCTTTCTGCTGTTGTACAACATCACCAGGTCGCAGTTATGGTGAATTCAAAATGGGCAGTGTTTGAAAAACTGTTTTAAAACCCAGGCTAACACGGAAGAGGCTTAGTATATTTTATAAAAACACTTTTCATTTTCAGTTGCTTTCGAATTCAGTTGAGAATAAAATATTTTCTTTCAATAACTTAGTAGTAATGTTGAAAGTGAAAATGGCTGTTATGTAGCCTCACCCCTCCAACACTCATATACATCCTGAGGAACGTTATTGTGTGCGATGTATTCTGCACGTATACTAAAAGAAATTGGTGTAATTGTTTTTATCTTGCTACCCTGGTCACTTGGTTAAAAACATATAGGGAGTTATACCATAATGAATTGTGTTGAGAGGTTTGTTCATTGTTGTTCATGCTTAAATCATATTATTTTCTTAATATTCCTCTGTGCTCCCTAATACTGTATAATGCTACTGCCCTTTCAAAGGTACTCTCCAGCCATCACAAGCACTCAAATATATATGATAGCTGAGTGTTATCTATAATTTATATTTATTGCATGCAAATGCATGTAGTGGTTTATTAGAATCCATTCTATGTATTCTCTTTCCATGCTCCCTACCCACTCTCTATTTGCTCTGTAGGAGATGCAACACCTGTTCTGCTTAGCAAAGCACAGACCAAAGCTTCGGCGCTGGCAAGGTTACAGGGGTCTAACAAGACCACCTACGTGAATGAAAATGTATTCATTCAGCAATTGGCTCCTTCAACAACTCTGCGTTATTTAATACACTTGTGGTACATTATTATGTTGATGGGGCACTAAACTGTCCCTTTAAACATTAGCACAGTGTGTGTGTTGGAATTTAAGGAGTAGGGAGGCATGCAAATTGAGTGTAGAAGTAACCACATGGATGGAAGCAGGGGCTTCTGCTGCTTACCAACTACTTGGGCCATGTAGCCATAAGCAACAGGTGTGCCTCGAGATGGCAACAGTTTTTGCTGAGTTTTTGGGTCCTGTAGGATCATCTTTTTTCATGATGTACTTGTTGTGAAAGTTGCAAAGGGTTTACAGGAACAATCCAGTCATCCTCATGTCCTTTAATGCATGTATTTTTTAAATGGACACTTCATTTACCTATGCAGATTGCTTCCCACAGCTCATTCTGCATATCTACCATATGCATTTGTCCCTCCCCCTGACTTGCAGGCGATGTGTTAGAGATATAGAATTCGACTGAACAATGAACATTTGGCCCATGTAGTCTATTCATTTTTCCTGATGTAGAAACTCCGACTTAATCAGTCCCTTGGTCATGATCCACTTCTCATAGGAGGCTGTTCCATTTACCTACCAGGCTCTCTGTAAAATAAAACTGCTGGGTGCTGCTAAAAACTTAACATCTCCTAGCATGTGTTACTTGCCACCTGTCAGTAGCTCCAGCAATGGCTTGGCTATTGTGCTATGAAATGCAGACCACTGGGGGCTTGGCTAATGTGCCATGAAATGCAGACCACTGGGGGGCTTAGCAGCTGTTGTAATCTTTTTTTTTTTCATGCATAAAAACTTAGAATTTGGCGGCCCTTCTAGTCTGCCCATTTAAGACTCTGGTCGTAATCAGTCCTTGATCTTGTTTTAGATTCCAAATAGCTTTATTTTTATCCCATGCATGTTTAAATGCCCTCACTGTATTAGGCTCTATTACTTCTGTTAGGAGACTGTTCTGTTTATCTAGAACCCTCTCAGTGAAGTAAAACTTCCTTACATTACATCTAAACCCCTGACCCTCTAGTTTTAGATTGACCTCTTGTTTCTCCTCATTTGAAATAAACTTCCCTTTTTGTACT
The DNA here is from genome assembly GCA_009364415.1 of Spea multiplicata. Taxonomy (NCBI): domain Eukaryota; kingdom Metazoa; phylum Chordata; class Amphibia; order Anura; family Pelobatidae; genus Spea; species Spea multiplicata. The sequence goes on from VKOC01003106.1 coordinate 31,559, forward strand.
TTGTTAAACCCCTGTTAAGTATTTTTAAATCGCATACCATAAGTCCCTATCTTCCAAGCAATACTTATTGAGTTCCCATAGTCTTTCCTGCAAGACATTCACCATTTAGGTAGCCCTCTTAACCATTAACTACAACCTTCTAGTTTATAATATGATCTTCTAAAGGAGTGTTTTGACAATTACATAGGTAATTTTATCCAATCCTGTGGTCACTTTCTTAAGAACCATGGTGATGTATTTTGGGTCCATTCTGACTGATTTGGGTGAAAATGTATGAAAAACCTGAAACAATTAGGATCTGAGCTTCATCAGTTACAATACATAACAAATCGTGTTGTTCGAGCGTCACTCTATAGTTGTGTGTATGTATGATATATATAACAAAGAAACTCATGGTGTAGCAAATTTCGGTAAGATGTAGGAGGTCTTTCCCTCAGGTTCTTTGCATGGATCTGAAGAAGGGACGTCTGAAGTCATCAATTCATTTGACTTTGTAAAAGAAAACTATTGTAACTGATTATTTTAATGGAATATCTTCATAGGCGTACAGAGCCCCTTTATCAGCGACTGTCACTCCTGTGTTCACTAATCCATGTTTAAGTTTAAAAGGTTAATTGTTTAAAGGCCTTTTGTAATTATCTTACATCTAGAAATGTCCTTGTTTTCCGTGAAAACTGCCAACTAACCCCAAACCTTTGAACGATGGGGTATAGCTTGCTCGCTACCTGTTACCAAAAGCTCTGCTCTATCAAGGCTTACAATAGAAGCAATTTTGTGAAGCCAGTCGATGCAAAACCTCAGGCCTTGGAGGAGGTGTTGTGGAGCTGAAACTTAAGTATTAACGGTATAAATCATTCCAATTATAGTACTGGCGAAATACTTTAATATGCAATGTTTGCTGGTGAGGCAGCATGGGGCGCTGGGGTGTCCCTGTAACTGTTGTGGCTCTGCTATTCCGCTGCTGCTCACACTTGATCAGGAAACAGCTAAGTATATTTTGGGCTGTAAATTCCCAGAGACATCACAGAAAGAGTACAGGAAGTTTAAGTGTTTGGCTGCCAGTGACACAGGCACTGAGTTAGCACTTTGTCGTGTTTATCAGAGAGTCCAGAAACTAGTTTCGTATTGGTATCTCTGACTTTAAATCACACACACACACACACTTTTCTTCTCTACACCAGTGCTAGCTTCTCTTTAAAATGAAAAAGTTCAGTGTCTTTGACACCCACACTTTGGAAGAATGCATTAAAATGCATATGACAGGTTGTCACATTGCAGTGGCTGCCCTCCTCCTCCTCCATTGTCTAATATTTCTTCCTCACAGCTATCTTATGCATTAAAGTGCATGTGATGGCTGGTGGGTCCCTTTTAAGATGGGTAGGCACCAGCTATGAATGAATAGCTTCGTATGTAGACTGTATAAAAATGTAGACCTTTTTCTTCCTCCTGTCTTGTTGCAGATCATGTGTCATCGTTGTGTGCTGCTGTGTAACAGTAAATGTACTGATGCTCGTTTTAGATATGTTAGTGAAACGGGTGTATATATTAAAAATATTTTTATCTTTTTCTTTACTAGTATCAGACTATGAACTACGTCGGGCAACTCCTGGTTACTGTAAGGGAGCTGTACAAAGGAATCAACCAGGCTACCCTGTCGGGCTGCATTGATGTAGTAATTGTACGTCAGAAGGATGGCACGTACCTGTGCTCTCCTTTCCACGTTCGATTTGGGAAACTCGGAGTTCTGCGTTCCAAAGAAAAAGTGGTATATATATCCATTATATTTTTTTACCCTTGGATAAAATTAATGCTTGCTGTTCAAATGATGCAGGTCAATTATTGGGAATTTATATTAATGTAATGAATGTAATTATAGAGTAGAGGCTTTGCGCATGTTGACTGTAGTTGTTAGTTACATCAGTAATGGTAAAAATTACTTTATTGCCTTTTCTTTATATGGACGATTGTGATACCTACAGATAAGATGGTATGACACACTGCTCTATTGAAGACTGGTCCACCTATTTTTTGTGTTACAGATCGATATTGAAATCAACGGAGAGCCCGTTGATCTGCATATGAAACTTGGTGACAACGGAGAAGCTTTTTTTGTACAGGAAACAGATGAAGAAAATGTATGTAAAATAAAGCTATTTCCTGTATGTGGCACCCCCCCCCACACACACACACTTTAAAACGGCATAGCTTCTATCATTATATACTGGTGCAGACGTTGACAGTGGTACAGCATAACTGTTATCATTATATACTGAGGCACACATTGACGGTGGTGCAGCATAACCCCTATCGCTATATACTAAGCCAAACGTTGATGTGGTGTAAGCCTATGACTTCAGTGTCTGGCTTAGTAAGTAAGGATGCACCGAAATGAAAATTTTGGACCGAAAGTGAAAATTCAGCATTCACTTGGCCCAAACCGAAAATGTATCAACACACCAAAAATTAAAAAAAAAAATTAAATAACAATATTTATCCTATCATGCCCAGGCATACCCAGATTGCTAACAGCAATCACACTCCTATCATGCCCTGGCAGCCAGTACATGCTGGAACCTGGGCATGACAGAAGTGAGATTACAGCCTCCCTATGCTATGCTATCCCCCTCCCACACTTACACTTCCATGCTGTCACACACTCATTCACAAACATTCATTCACTCATTCATATACTCATACTCGTATTCATTTAATGTCTGGCATACTATATAGTGATGGGAGTTAGGATGTACTTTAGAGAAAAACTCCCATAATTATATTATGAACAAGACATTGGCAATGCTACAGACTACAGCATAACACCGATCACTCTCACACATTTACTAATCCACTCTCACTGAATGTTTTCCTACCTTTTCTCTGTCACTTTTCCTCCTCCTCTTCATTCTTCCTATTGGCTCTTCTTCTGTGGCCTTCCGCTGCAGTGAGTGCGGAAGGCGGTGGGCGCGGCTCCAGTGTTGTGCGCCGGGATATGACATCAAATCCCGACGCACAGCATCAGTTGCCGTGCGTATCGCGGGGAGCAGGATCGGAGGTCTGCATTAACAGACTTCCCACTCCCTTGTTTGTCTTTAAGCCGGTTAGAGGGAGATCCTTGATATCTCCAACCGAGCCTGCTCCTCTAGCGGCGGACATTACTGTCCATCTCTGGAGGGGTGGTGGCAACCCCCTGATGAGCGGCACCCGAGTTGGACCACCCCCTGCTAGGTACGCTAGTATAACTGACATAGAGGAACTTAGCTACTCCGCATCTCATGTACTGCTAATTCGCTAAAATTGCCATGGTCCACTATAAAAAGGGTTTGGTTTTTTGGTGAGAGAGCTGGTTTGCTAACGTGGAAAATGCATAGGTTGTTAAAGTACTTTTGCTAATTTGGTTCTTTAATCCTCCTACAACCTCAGTTTAAACATTTCTTCTTATTCTTATAACTGTGAATATAATGACCAGAAGCCAGACAGAAATACTGACAATTAACTTGTTTTACTACTGTTTTCCTTGTACAAATACATGTTTTGTTCTCTTTCCAGGAACAAGTCCCTGCACACCTGGCTACCTCACCTATACCCACAGATCAGTTCTTCAAGAATGTGGGTGCTCATTTATCAAACTCAGGGAAAGGAGAAAATCATTCTTTAACATCTCATACTATGGAGGCAGAAAATGCAACCCCAGGATCTGTGAAAAAGAAAAAGCGGAGACGAAGGAAGATTAAACATGAGAAAAAGGAAGACCCCCCTCCTCCTCTAGGAATGGAGGAGGTTTTTGATATTGAAATGAGCTCTGATGAAGATTGTCCAGTGCAGCCTTCAAGGTATGGAACTGTATCATCAAAATAAACAAAATGTTAATCCTTATGTCTGGTCATCATAGGAAAAAGTATAATAAAACTGGAGAGAACCACCTTTAAATTATAGATGTGAATGATATGACCTATAAATTACAAGGATTGTATTTGCAGGCGTGTTCTTCAGCAACAAAGGTTGAAGAAAGCCTTCCTCGAACAAGGTTACAGTCTAGAATTTGATAAACACAGAATCTGACTGCCTATAAGAGGCATTCAGTGGATCTGATCTGCCCCATCTTCCTGATGCTGGCTGCTTCCTTTATAGAAAGCAAGTCTTTTAGCAATAAAGATTTTTCAGTTATCCTAAATAAAACACAATATTATATGTCACGGGTAAAGAAAGACTCTATCAAGTTTTTGTCTTAAGTCATGCAAAGTAATATTTTTATAAGTTATAGACAGATTTTAATTGCCGACTTAAGTATATCCTGGTGCAGAATGTAATGGCAGAGAAATTATTAAACGGTAAATCCAATAGGTATACATGTATCATTTTATTTTTAAAAAGAAAAATGCCATTGTATGCTTTTACCAAACCCAAATATGAGCGTGTACCATAAAACCATTGTACACTACCATGTATTTACAGTTTAGAACTGGCCTTAATTACAACTACTGTTTCCCAAACTTGGTATCATGGGTGTATACAGTATATCTGGTGGTGTACAATAGAGTAAGTACCAATTCTGCTATGAATTTCAGTTGAAGTAATTGCTTGATGTAACCACATGAGGTTGACATCCTTAAATATTTTTAAATTTCCCATGTTGCCATTATAAGAGGCAAAGCATAAACAAGTAAAAACAAGTTTAGAAGCCCAGTGTAATGGATATTCCCATGTCTGTAAAACATTCAGCTGATCATGTCTGTAATGGAGTACATCAGGGCTTGACAAATTTGTTGTGAATCTAGGCGCCAGGTAAAAAAGTTAGGAGCCAGGATTTTTTTAAACTAACAGTTGGTCAGAAGTGATCCGATCATCATCAGCCCACTTACTAAACTAACAGCATTTGACCTGGAAGCACCCTGGACTTTCAGGTCAGTGCTGTTTGTTTTTTTAATTATTTTTTTTCATTTTTTTAACTCTTTCGATGCTGATGTTCCATTGGAGCACAGCATTGACAGATATTTAGTCCCCACAAGCTTGTGGGGACAAATGTTAACCCCTGCAATGCCACGAATATGGCATTGAAGGGGTTAACGCTGCACTGTCGCTCTCATGGAGCGATCAGGCACCAGGGGGGGTGTTGGGGCTGTTCTCCACACTCATGTGGAGACCAAAGAACCCTCTCCCCTGTCCCTGAAGCTGCCTCTGGCAGCTGGGACTCAATTGCTGGTCTATAGACCAGCCATTGCAGAGGGAGTCTCTTTGATGACTGCTGTAGGCTTCCATGCCTACAGGAGTCATCAAAGGGCTTGTGGGGGCTCGTGGCTTGTGGTGGTGCTTCCAGGCAGACCACCAGCAGCAAAGCCCCGAAAACGGACCCAATCAACACACAAACCCCTTCCCTGAAGCTGCCTGTGGCAGCTGAAAACACGAGTGCTGCTTTTCCAGCAACCGCGTTTTCAGCCTACAGGATCACTCCGTGGGAGTGATCTCAGGCTCGGGCTCTGAGTGGCTGTTCTGTCTGCCCAGACTCCTGGGCAGACAGCAGCAGCGCCCCCGTGTGGTGACTCAGCCTCTTACAGCCACATTTTTTTCTGGATGTAAGAGGCTGACAAAACCTAGGCGCCAGGACAAAATTCTCTGGCGACCTGGCGCCTGGGATTTGTCGAGCCCTGGAGTACATAATATATATATAATTTTATTTATACATGCCATCACTCTTCAAATGCTGCCCACTGTGCCAGTCACTTCATTAGCTCCCTGTACACTACAGAATTAAATTCAAACTCCGACTCCTGGCCTACAGTGCCCTTAACAGACAACACTATCTATATTTATGCACTTATAGCCAAATACTCGCCTAACTGTTCTCCTCATTCCTCCCATGGCTTACGTTTCTTCCATATTCTCTGGAAATCACTACCCCATTCCGATTTTCTCCTACTTACTCAACATCCCATAATGGACCAGGTGACAATAGCTATCTTTAAGAGATTGTAAAGCTTCATGGCCCGTGCTGGAATATGTAGAGACTGCAGGGGTCAAATCTTACTTCCAAACTGTACTGTAGGGTGGCCTAAGCTAATCAGATGAATTAAGACTGCAATTGTAATATAACTAACCAGTTATTTGTAATCTGAACATGCTATTTGTAATGCTGCTGCCCTCTATTTTTCTAAAGGTTCTTATCAAACATGACATCAAAAGACGACGATTACAGAGAGTCCTTTATCTGTCACACATCGGGTCACTATGCTCTGTCTGATGGCGAATGGTCTCCTCTCGAGAGGTAAGGGGGGGGCTGTTACCTTAAATTATTTATGACTGTTTGACTACCATAGATACATTTCTTTTCCACGCAATTTGCATTGTGTGACCAAAGGTATGTAGACACCCGACCATCACACCTATATATAAGCTTGTTCGACATGAGAATGAAAACGAAGTTGCCCTCACTTCTTTCTGTTTGGGAAGGCTTTCCACAAGATGTTGGAGTGTAGGAATTTGTATGCATTCAGCCAAAAGAGCATTTGTGAGATCAGACACTCTTGTTGGATGAGAAGGCAGCATTCAGGTTAATCCTAAAGATTGTTTGGTGGGGTTAAAGTCATGGTTGGCCACACCAGACTCGTCAAACCATGTGTTTATGGACATTCCTTTGTGCACAGAGGCTCAATCATGCTGGAACAGGAACGGGCCTTCCCCAAACTGGTGCCACAAAGTTGGAAGAATACAGTTGTCTAAAATGTCTTTTTCATGAACTCCCCGATAGTATTGTCGATGTTTCATGTGTGCTATGCACATCCTCATTCAGCTGTTGTTCCTCTAAGGCACTTCCACTGAGCTGAGCTCTTCAGTACGACCCATTCTACTGTCAATGTATGTCAATGGCGATAGCTGTTTATGTGCTTGATTTCATACACCTGTTAGCAATAGGTGTGGCTGAAACACATAAACTTAATTTGTATTTTGCCCATAACGTCAATGTGTGAACATTTCCTAGCATGTAGGGAAGATGCCAGAGGCACAGGAAAATGCTTCTCCCAAGCTGCAAAACCAGCACGACTGTTATGATACAGCACGTGTGCGAATGAGAAACCCAATTAAATTAGCAATAACAAATTAAGTATCCATATTAAATCATGAATTTTAAAACAAATGTATTTTTAGAATACAGTTATAAGTTTCAGGCATTGAATCTGTATTAATATAACTATTGTCTTAAATTTCATTAACATTATTACATCTTGATGAGGCTCTGATATTATTAAGTAAATTGGTTTATTTAGTTTTAGATTTTGAATACATTGTCCTCAACTAACTAAAGATTTGTGTATGTCATTAAATAGAATACAAAAACATTTTACATGCATTTTACAGTCTGCAGGCGATGAGAACAGTCTACCTCTGATGATTCCTTTCATTAACCAGACAGGCAAAGATAATGATTTAATGAAGGTCACTTAGAAGTCTAAATGAGAACAATTACTTTTTCCACTCTTCAGTAGCTTTTCCCAATCCATGGGTCCAAAGAGTGATTCAGAGTTGGAAGTAAAACCAGCTGAAAGCATCCACAGGACGGAGCCACATATGGAGTGGACATGGGGAGGCTTTCCAGAATCCACTAAGGTGAGTGTCTAGAACTGTATGCTCTATATGATTATATAGAATGCACATGGCTAAATATTTCAGAACTGTCTCGTTGACAAGTGGGTCTGTCATATGTTTTGTATTGTCCATTACTGGCTTGGACTTCCACTGATGATCAGTACATCTTTTTACACAACATTAGTCATTGTTTTTTGTAACAAAATATTTAATGCATACTTTTCTTTAGTCTGATTGTTTCTTACAATGTAATTGAAGGTATACAAGAAGGAAAGGATGGACCACCTAAAGATGGCCACAATCACTCCATCTGAGAATACACACTTTAGGGTTATCAGCTCTGAGTCATTGACTGGGGCAACAGATGAAGCGTCCGTTGAGGACTCTGTCTGCACTGTGCTAAAGCCAGAGCCCCGACCTTGTTCTATCAATATCGGTGTAGATGGGGACCAACCTTCAGACTCCACTCCTGACAGCAATCTCAGTTCCCCAACGGAGCCAGAGGAACAGCTACTTCCCGAGAATAGTGATACGGTATCTGAGATTAAGCAAGTATTAAGAACAGACTCTCCATCTAAGAAAAAAGGTACATTACATATACATACCTCCGATCAGATAGAACGGCAAACAAATCTGTATGCATTGTAATATTTAAATGTCTTTCAAACCCAACCAGGTGTCCGCAAAAGGAGTCAGCATCAGGGACCAGGCGATATTTATCTGGATGACTTAAACGTCTTGGAGCCTGAAGTAGCAGCACTTTATTTTCCAAAAAGGTAGAGATTGTTCTTCTTTTATAATTCATCCACAAAGCATGTAAAAGGTACTGTTTCCTGTACGCCAATGCCGCATGAATGAAACATTGAAATATAAAATTTGACAGGTGCATTTTTAAATCCATATCCATATCTACCAAAGTCTCGGTAAAGTAAACTTCCTTATGTTTCATCTCGCCTTCTGACTTCTACTTTTAGACTGACATTTTGTCCTAAAAAGATTAATTGAATGTGTACCAAAAAAACATCCTACCAGAAATAACTACAAGTCTTTATGTTATAGTGAATCGGATCAAGGTTCCCGACAGTGGATCGAGTCTGACGCTTTGTCAGGGTCCCAGTCCCCTCAGTCTGTGGGTAGTGCGGCGGCTGACAGTGGTACAGAGTGTCTCTCTGACTCCGCCATGGACCTACCAGATGTAACCCTATCTCTTTGTGGAGGCCTCAGTGAAAATGGAGAAATCTCCAAAGGTGAGTAGGGAAAACAGAAGCAGACTTTCCATGTACTATTTTATATGTGCTCAAATTGCTTTAATTTTGACTGCATGTGCTAACTTTCTTTAACCTTCTTTACACCCCAAATGAATGTTCCTTATTATGTTCACAAAAACAATGTCAAGGTGACCCTTTGGATGTAATAGTAGTAGTCTGGGGGGTTTTGGTGGCAGCGAGATCAGCCTGTCTGGCTTCTGTGTCCTGTCACAGCTTGCACCTTCACTGTTTCAATCGTCAATTGCTTCATCATGCGTTCATGCAGACACCCGCCAGAAACACTTGAGAGAGGAGTAGTGATCTCTGATCACGGTGTGACCAGTACAGAGGACATCAGAGGGAGAACTGGAAGAAATGTTATCCTTTTCAAACTATGAAAAAATTAGTTAAAAAAATGCCATAAAAAGTATTACTGTATAAGACCACTTTTTAACACGAGAAAATGTTCTCAAAAGTCGGGGGTCGTCTTATCCGCCGGGTATACTTACTTACCGAGCAGGGCTGGTTGGGGAGATCACGACCTCCCTCTAACTAGCCCAACATTAGGGAGCTCGAGGTCTGGCACTTCAGACCTCAGCTTCCGTGCACCCTAATCATTATGCGCCGGCTATTGATCCCGAGCGTGGGGATGACGTCATGTCCCGGCTCTCGGCATCAATTGCCGGCACGTAGTGATAAGGGAGCAGTAAAGCAGAGGTCTGAAATGACAGACCTCCCGCTCCCACAACTTGATGGAAGAAAGAAGATGAATGAGTGCAGTGTATATATGTTGGTGTGAGATGGTCAGTGTATGTGTATGGTCAGGTGTGTGTAAGAGCAGTGTATATATATATATGTGTGTGTGTGTGTGTGTAAAGGCAGGGGTGTGTGGTGAGGGCAGTGTATAAATGTGTATGTATGGACAGGCGTATGTTAGTATGTGTAGATATATATATGTGTGTGTGTGTGCAGTGTATGTATGTATATGTCTGTATAACAACCAGCCAATCACCGGTAAGGTACATCGCTTGCCGTGATTGGCTGGTTGTTGTACACTGGGTAGAAGGGTAGTCTTATACAGTGAGTATAGTCCAAACTCTATATTTTAACTGGAAAAGTTGGGGGTCGTCTTA